>CM058048.1:27669275-27861476 GCA_030157265.1 Latheticus oryzae | reverse complement strand
TCTGCAAGAGCTTCCATTATATTTTTCCAATTTGCAGAATTAAATGCATTTCGCACATCGAACGTGACTAAAGCACACCACTTTTTGGCTTTAGTACTACCAGAGTTGGCGCATTGTGCCAAGTCCAGCACTCGTTCTATTTGCGTCTATAGTAGACTTTCCTTCTTGGAAACCGTACTGTTGAGTACTTAGGCCTCCGTGATTTCTCAACTCTTTCTTTAGCTTTAGCAGTATCAACTGCTCATAAAGCTTTGCTAATACATCTATCAGGCAGAGTGGTCGATAGTCCGACGGTTCTCTGCCTTCTTTTCCTGGTTTTTCAGCAACACCAACCTGGCTTGCTTCCATTGCTTTGGGAACACTCCTTCACACAAAAGATCATTATAGATCTTGAGCATGATCTCTTCCCCTTCTTCAGTAGCATCCGCTTTAACAACCTCTACAGGTATGTTATCAGGACCTGGTGCTTTTCCAGTCTTTAGCTTGCGCACAGCACTACGCATTTCATCAATGTAAACTTTCTATCTCACAATTTCTTGTGAAGCGCCATTTCTGGATGGGATGCCTGGGGAACAGTGCATCTGCTATCTTTCTTTTAAAATCGACACTCAGAGCAATCTGCTCTGGGGTTTAACCTTAGTTTTCTTGGTGGCTATTTGATATCCTAGCCCCCACGATCATTTTCAATTTCATCTACAAGCTGATTCCACTTGGCGTCTTTAGCTTTTCGAATTAGATGCCTGTAGATTTTCTTTTTCTGATTGTGAATGTTTTGGCTTCACCAATCTCTTCTACTTTGTTTGTTGCGTTCAAACGCGTCAATTTACGCTTTGCTTGAATGCACTCTTTTCTTGCTGCAGCAATGTCGTTGTTCCACCAATAGACATTTCGCCTTCTTACATTTCCCCTTCCTTTTTTTGGAAGGTGCTTGTCACAGGCTATCTTTAGAGCCTCTACCATATTCGAACAACTTTTGCGTTGGTTTTTGCCTATTTCCTCCAAGAAGCTTTGCCGAAGAACCGTTGCTATTAAGCTTTTGGTTTCTCCAGCCATTGCCCTTGGTCCGAGCATCCACTATCTCATTTTCTTGTTTTTCACATTCCATGCGGAATGTGATAAACTGATGATCGCTCAGGGTTTCTTCGTCTTCAACTTTCCACCCTTTCAATCTGTCTGCAATACTTGCAGAACTCAACGTCAGGTCTATGTAGGAGAACCATTGTCCTCTTATTAACGTAGGCCTTTTACCGTCGTTGTGTACGACCAAATTCATAGTCGCTATCCATTCTCCGAGCATTTGACCTCTATCGTCATGCCGGTCACCTCCCCATTCTGGGGGACTTTTGCATTGAAGTCACCAGTAATCACGCACGGTTTACCGTCACTGCGTGCTACTAGATCCTTCATTAGCTCCAGCAGAGTAAACTCTGCCCTCTCCTTGCTGGACGTTGGGGAGAAATATAACAACTGTATATGTTATAATCCCCAACGTCTACCAGACATAACCTGTCCCTTTACCTCGGTCATAAATCTTTACATTTTTGTTTATGACCGCTATGGCAACATCTCTGTTGTCATCTGTGTACCAACCGCTTGCACTTACCCTTCGCAGGTTGGGTTCGCTTGCCAGGATGATATCTCGTCCGTTTTTTCGACAGAAGCTCATAGCCACATCATGCGCTCCTGAGCTTCTATTCAAATTGATCTGCAGAAACCTAATCACGGTGGCTTCTTGTTCTCGGCTCGTGAGACCTTCGATCGATGGACCTCACATTGCTGCGTCCTAGCTCGATGGCCTTTCACTTCGCACACCGGGCAGTAAGCTTCCTCACGGCATTGTTTTACAGTATGCCCTTCTTTACCACATTTGTGACAGAGTTTGGATCTGTCCACACCCTTGCATTGTGCCGCCATATGGCCTGGCTGCCAGCACCTGTAACAGAAAATTCTCTCAGTACGCTCGATAACCTTGCAGGTTACCAAGCCAATCTTTGCTTTGCCTTTAGCGAGCAGCACATCAGCTACCTCTCGAGGTGCCTTTACTGTCGCTATCTTTCTCTCACCATAAGCTTTCCGCAGTGAAGTCACAACTAATTCCTCCTTCTGGAGAGTTGTACCTACCACTTCTTTCAAGCTTTCCAAGACCTCCGACTGTGTTGCCAGAGCATCAAGGTCTTTCACGTGGAGAACCTTCTCCTCCATGCCATCCGATCTGATGGCAATCTTGTGCTTATCCATCTTGGAGCTTAAAATCTCCTTGATTTTTGCGCTTTGATTGCCTTCTTTGCTCACTATGAGCATGAGCTTTCCCGCTCTGGTTTTTTTGGCTGCACTTATGTTGCAGTCGACACCTTTCAAGTGCTTTCGTACTTCCGTCAGCGTGGATTCGTACGATTCATTTTCTTTGCCCTGTATAATCAGTGCATCCGTTTTCTTCGCCGCCTTTTGTGAAGCGGATGCCTTGGCATACGACTTTTCTGTCACATTAAAGGTTTTTTCTTTGATTTGTGGCACGCAGAATACAACGTCCACTTCTTCACTTCTAAAAATGTACTCTAGCATTTTTTTCACCATTTCTTCTCTGCCTGTGATATCGCATCCTATTGCGATTTTCCCAACATGCAGTATTTTAATCTTGTTCTTTAGCTCAGTCAGAGCTTCGAACGTTCTCTCTAGCTGGTTTTTGGCTACATTAGCTTCATCTCCAGCTACCACAAACAGGTGTTGTTCTTGTGGATTGTCTGATTCCTCATCAAACCCAACTGCAACTTTCTTTGTGATCGTTGTCACTTTACTTTCTGCTAGGCTTGTTCTTTTAAGCACAGCTTCCTTATATTCAGGACACCTTTGATATAGCAGCCTTATCAGAGTGCCTTCTTCCTTTTGCATTCTAGATCTGATGATCGTAGGAGCCGCTTCCGTTGCAAGAGCAAACGGATTCATTACATTCACTTTGACTTTTTCAAAATCAGTTTCTATCCAATCTAATTTGGATAATCTTTGAAAGTCCAAAAAAGATTTTTCATTTCCTATCTGCAGTGGTTCTCTCATTTTGGTTCCACTCTCGGTTTGTGTGCAGACTTCTACCATCTTTGGAGATGTCTGTACTTCTTTATTCTCTTGGACCCTGACAATCTGTGTTTGTTTGTCTTCCATTGTCTCTTTGTTTTTGTGGGTGGCGGTGAAAACATCATCACTTGCACTTCCCACTTGGGCTTGTTGCGATTCCTCGATTGCTTTCACAATCGTTTCCTGAATCCACTGCAGTTGCGACAATGCGACACCTACAGACTTAACATCTTGTTTGATCTCTCGCCTTGTGTTGGGAGTTTCATCCACTCTATCTTTTAGCAGTCTTATTCTATCTGCTAATCTATCCATCGCATTCACAAACACTTGGGACACTTCTGGTTTAGAGCCAAGTGATGATCTACGTGGTCTCTTAATTTGGACCCCGCTAGTCTGGACTTCTAAGATTTGTCTTTTGCTCTCTAGCTTGAGAAGTGTGTCATTCATCTCATCAGCATATTTTGCAGCTGCCGATTGTTTCCCACAGTCGGTTTCTATCGCATCTCGTAATTTGCGAGCATTCGCAATAAGGCCCTTGAGTACTTCTTTGACCTCCTGACCCTCTGTGTCTGGAGTAGGTACTCGTTTTCTTTTTTGCTGCCAATCTGCCAAAGGTGTTTCGCAGATGGGTTCTTGAGACGTTGACGCAATTGATCTACGTCTCTCAATTGTTTCTTTGGTTGGCGGCGACCTAGGAGTTTTTACCGACTTACCAAAGATTGCACTTAAATCACTTTCACACATTGGCGTTGTTGGTTCGCTTCTTGTGTGAGCTGCCTGATCTAGATCCGCCTCCCCCGGCTGGATGATAATTCTCCTAGTTATCCTCTGGGCTCCACTGGAGTCACCATCTTCCTCCTGGTTCCTTTCAGAACCTTCAGCTTTTGAAAAAAGGAATTTTCTCACTTTTTCCCACGTGATGAGACGATGAGGTCGGTCGACCCCAGGGTGACGCTCATTCCCAGGGCAAGGCCTGATTCCATGAGGTTCGGCCCGGTTCCTCAAGGGCGCTTCGAACGCTAGCGACTGGGCTTCCCCCCAGCCATGCACACGCTGCATCCAGCGGGCACAATCCCATTGGGGCCTGAATGCACTAACCGACCCGTAGGATTGGGGTTTTCTATAGAGGTTTTCTCCTCTTGAGTCAGCCAATTAAGGCAAGCTCCCCGGTTCCATTCACCGAAACGTTCCCCGCACCACGCCTTGTGCGAAGTCGCTGAATCGGCTTCAGGAGTTACGGTAGTTCGGAGGTGACTAGCGCTTGTCACCCCCAGCTGGGTTTACATCCAGGGTCGCCACTACCCTGCCACCAGTTTGACCCGGTGATCCCTAATGGATTTTTTATAGAGGTTTACTCCTCGCGGAACGTATTCCCCCGTTCCCTCCACAGGAGGGCTACGGTATGCTAGGAGATGCTCTTAGTAGGCGCTCCGACCCGCCAGCAAGCCCCTCCACCACGACAAGGTGGCATCTCATCGGAGGGGACCTGACCTGACCTGACCTGACCTGACCTGACCTGACCTGACCTGACCTGACCTGACCTGACCTGACCTGACCTGACCTGACCTGACCTGACCTGACCTGACCTGACCTGACCTGACCTGACCTGACCTGACCTGACCTGACCTGACCTGACCTGACCTGACCTGACCTGACCTGACCTGACCTGACCTGACCTGACCTTTTTTTTTTTTTTTTAACGGGCTCCACCCCGCCCGTTAACGTGAGGCTCGTCCTTAAGGAAGAATTAGCCCCCCCGTTTCCGCCTACCTGTTGCCCTGGAATCACCGTTAGGCATGCCTTCAAGGTAACAGGCTTGTCTTTTCTGTCTCCTGGACTTTTTGCTCCTCCATTTGACTTTGCTTCGAAGAGGATGACTTTATGCCAACACAGAGGCCTCCTGCCTCTTAGTGTGCTGACTCACGTCCCCTCTTCTAGCTTCTCTTTTCATCATTCCACTCCTCACTCGCTTAAGCAGTTTTGCTACAACAGAGAAGTGTCTCTTTTTCTACTTACAGCTGATTTTGTGCTGTCTGCTTCTCCTTCTCATCTTTCTCCTTGTCTTTGAGGATTTCCTCAGCACAGCTCTGCACACTCCTCCAGTTTCCATGGTCACGGAGCATGATTTCAACTAAGTTGTCTGGAGTGATTTTTTCATCTACCAGCATTTCCAGCCTTCGTCGAGGTGCATTCCATCTGGGACACTCGAAGAATACATGTTCGGCTGTGTCTGTTTCTGAGCAATAGACACATCTATCATCTTCTGCCCGATGCATTTTATACAGATACGATCGGAAATCTCCATGACCTGAAAGTATTTGGGTTAAGTAATAGTTTACCTGACCCGCCTGCTTTCTTCTTTCCAGCCATCGTTTGATGTTAGGAATAAGACGATGGGTCCATCTACGTTTGGTGCTAACATCCCACCTTGTCTGCCATTCAGAAAAAGAGCGTTCCCGTGCTTCCCGTTTGAAGCACATGCGATCTCTGATTCTTTTCGCTTCAATGATTCTTAGATCGATTGGGACGATCCCTGCGATAACTTAGGCAGCATCTAACGAGATTGATCGATAGGCTGAACATATCCGAAGAGCTGCCTTCCTTTGGACACTGCTGATTTTATCAGCATATTTCTGAATGCTTGTTGTTTTTGGTCCCCAAATGGGAGCCGCATACATCATTATGGAATTAGTCACTTCCGCTAGTATTTTTCTTTTGGAAGGTGACGGTCCTCTTCCATTTGGCATTAGCCTAGCTAGCATTGCCGTCGTTGCTTCTGCCTTAGCCGAAGTCCTCATTACATGAGGACCGAAAGACATTCTTTGATCTAAGTCCACTCCCAAATATTTGATGACACTTTTAGGTTTGAGCTGGACATTATCTATCATGAAAAAGATTTCAGTTTTAGGTCTGCGCCCTCCCATTAGAAGAACCGCTTCCGTTTTCTCAGGAGCCAACTGTAGGCCTCTACTTCTCATCCATTGACTAATGATAATGGTAGTCATCTCTACCGTCGACACTAGGTTTTCCATGTACTTTTCGGTAACAACTAGTGCTAGATCATCAGCGTATGCTGCAAGCTCCGCCTCTCTTGGGATGGCTAAACGTAGCACTCCATCGTATAGAATATTCCAGAGTTGGTCCTAACACCGAGCCCTGTGGGACCCCGCTCGTTATTTGCATTACTTGTCCTTCACCTAAGTCTATACTTCTTTCAGACAAGTAACTTCCTATTACTTTTCTTAAATATTCTGGAATACCCTTTTCTGCAAGAGCTTCCATTATATTTTTCCAATTTGCAGAATTAAATGGATTTCGCACATCGAACGTGACTAAAGCGCACCACTTTTTGGCTTTGGTACTACCAGGGTTGGCGCATTGTGTCAAGTCCAACACTCTTTCTATTGCATCTATAGTAGACTTCCCTTCTTGGAAACCGTACTGTTGAATACTTAGGCCACCATGTTTTCTCAACTCTTTCTTTAGCTTTTGCAGTATCAACTGCTCATAAAGCTTTGCTACTACATCTATCAAGCAGAGTGGTCGATAATCCGACGGTTCTCTGCCTTCTTTTTCTGTTTTTTTCAGCAACACCAATATGGCTTGCTTCCATTGCTTTGGGAACACTCCTTCACACAAAAGATCATTATAGATCTTGAGCATGATCTCTTCCCCTTCTTCAGTAGCAACCGCTTTAACAACCTCTACAAGTATGTTATCAGGACCTGGTGCTTTTCCAGTCTTTAGCTTGCGCACAGCACTACGCATTTCATCAATTGTAAACTTTTCTACCTCACAATTTCTTGTGAAGCGCCATTTCTGGATTGGATGCCTGGGGAACAGTGCATATGCTACCTTTCTTTTAAAATCGACACTCAGAGCACTCAAGAGAACGCTGCCGTGCTTCGCGTTTGGAACACGTGCGGTCTCTGACTCTTTTCACTTCCATGATTCTTAGACCGATTGAAACGGCCCCAGCGATGACTTGGGCAGCATCCAACGAAATTGTTTGATAGGCTGAACATATTCGAAGAGCTATCTTCTTTTAAACACTGCTGAGTTCATCAGCATACTTCTGAATGCTTGATGCTTTTTTTGGTCCCCAGATCGGAGCCGCATACATCATTATGAAATTTGTCACTTCTACTTTTTTTTTGGAAGGTGACGGTCCTCTTACAATTGGCATTAGCCTAGCTAGCATTGCCGTCATTGCTTCTGCCTTAGCCGAAGTCCTTATAACATGCGGACCGAAAGACATTCTTTGATCTATGTCTACCCCCAGATATTTGATGACACTTTTTGGTCTGAGTTCTTTATTTAACACTGACTTATTTAAAAAAAAATAAGCACACTTATTTGAAGATGCGCGCACTTATTAAAAAAATGTACGCACTTTTTAAAAAAAAATTTTTTGGGTGGCCCCAAGAGGCTTTCGTATGGGTACCTGCTGTTCGTGCGCATTGTCATTGGTGCACTTTTCACTTGTACGAATAATAGCTGACCACACTAGAGACTTTTGTTTCCAAGATTTGGTTTTTTCCCTAGAATTTGAAAAAAAAGCAAATTGATTGATTGGTTTGCAATTTATCTCAACGTAACTGTGGTATTTTTTTAAATTTTGTTTGTTTCTTGTTTTTAAGTTGCTATAAAAATATTTAATTCTTTTTATTTTCAATTTCTAGTGTAACAAAATGAATGTAATGTAAAAAAATATATGATACTAGAATCAACAATAATTGGAATATATTTTAAATATAATGCGATTTAAAAAGAAACTTGTTTTTTTTTTATTAACTGGCAAAACATTACTGTCGTTAAATCACAGACTGGAAAATTTCAGTAATTTTCTGTTATAGATATTAAGTTGGTATATGCCGCCATTTTAGTGAGAAGTTTTATGGGATTCGAGATTCACCATACCCGATACAATCAGGTCAAAATTCGAAAAAAAACGTGAGGTTACACTGATATATTCTCACTTTTTAAAAAAACAATCCGAACAGCCAGAAAAAGAAACAGTAAGGCAATTTAATAATACTTTATTCTTTAAAGGCCAAAAACATTATTATTATTATTATTATTATTATTATTATTATGGTTTTTAGCGTCAGGAAATGGCCACTACCTCAAGGTCACTCAAAAAAAAAACGTTGGTCCTTTTTTGAAGCACGATAAATAAAATTGTAATTGTAGATCTACTGATGATTTAATTTATGTATTTGTTATCGCTAATTGAAATGAATTATCTATTTCATGAGAAAGAAAACTGAAAGATACATTCACTGTTTATTTACGACTGTGTCCACAATTTAATTGTCAATAACAAAATAGAAAAAATGTAATACTACACTATAGTATATACAAAAAATAAATCTATTGTCAAATCTGTAGACACAGAAATTGGTGCAAACTAATGAAGTAAAAACAGAGTAAATAATAGCTGTCCAATGAACACAAAATTGTGAAACACTCAATTATAAAGAAAGTGGAAAAGTAAACTAATAATAATAGTAAAAATGCGACTAGATTACCATATCCGCACTTTTTAATAATTGCAGAATTATATCCTTTATATACAAATAAAAAAATGATCACACAAATGATAAAAATCACAATAGCAGTGATGATGAATTAAAAACTCAGAAACAATATTGCACAAGATAAAAGCAGTGAAAAGAATAATAAAAAAAACACCAGTACTGTACAGTCTAACCTTACATTAAACTATAATACATTAGAGCCAAAAAGGCTGTTTTAATAATTTATCCATTCTGGACATCGTTACAAATAACAAATTTGAGCCGAATTGTGTATAAATATGTATGTACTAAATAATAAAAATCTAAAAAATACTAAAAATCTAAAAAATCACGAATTGATGGCATAGACGATACGCTTACATATTGTAAGCAACGTAAATGGGGTCAAGTTGATCAGCTAAAAAGCCATCACGTAAATGCATGCGTTGTTTTTCACCACGAGAATTGATCGGAACCACTCCAGGATCGACAACTACCACAACTCCAACTATTAAATGATGCTCTTCCAGAACGGTATTTGTTACTAATGGGACTAAGTCTAATGCTTCACTTTCATTTCCATCCAATTCGACAACAACCACCAATAGATTAGTCCATGTAAAAACAGCACTAAAAATTGAAATCAAATAAAAAAATTTAAATAATTGTTTGGTTTTTTTGAATTACCATTCTGCAATTTTCTTATGGCACCTTAATACGCTATTTTCAATATCAATTGGATGATATCTCATTCCTCTCAACATAATTGTTTCATCTAATGCTCCAACGACAAAAACAGCATCATGTAATTCTGGAGAATCTCCTCCTAGACCGCAACTAATTAAATGTTGTGATGATCCAACCGATTCTGTATCACTTAAAATAGTCGTTTCATCATTTTGTTGTTGCTGTTGTTGTTGCGATCCTTCGGTCCTTCGTAAAAATCCTAAATATCCGGTTCTTGCATATACTTCTCCTGTATTTCCAGTCACTAATCTAGCATTAAAATGATCCCCATATTCACTTTCATCTCCAAAAATTGTAAAATATCCGCTAGCTGAATGTCCACTTTGTACCCAAATTTCGCCTAAATGTGAATCACCACATTGTCCTTTACTTTCTGGATTTGCAATAATTACACGAACGCCGGGTAATAATTTACCACTTTCCATTAAACAAAGACTATGAGGACTTCCTCTTTCAACTAAACTTACACGATCGTTTCTTAAAGCTCGTAAATCAACATAAACAGTCGATGGTTCCGGACTGGATGCTCCTTGTAAACAAATGGCTACATTAACTCGACAACCGAACGATGTTGAAACAGCGCGAGGACTTAGACCTAAAGCACTAAATAATTTCGAAAAACTTGTAGTTAGATTAATACGTGGTCGTTCTTCGGCAACTACAACACATGTTCGAACACAAGCTAAATTTACACCGCGCGATTTTAATTGATTCACTGATGAACCAAGACCTTTAGTACATAATTCCATAACACCATAAGAACAAAACGTGTCGCGAACTTTATATTGACTAACGGCCGATAGCCAAAGAGATGGATTCACTTCAACTTCCGATGGTGGAATCAAAATTGAATGATGGCCTGAATAGATACTACTCAAACACCATAAAGCAAATCCTAAGCCACAATATGGATCCAAACATAATGCAATATGTCGACTAGGATATAATTCGCATGCCAATTTCATGCTTCGACATAAATTCGTTACAGCCGAATGAGACATTTTGATGCCAGCCAACATTCCAGTTGTTGAAACGCTAAAATCCAAATAGGCTAACATTTCAGCTGTTGGTGCCCGATATACTACTGGCAATTTCTTCTTTGGCATATCGTCTGTATCTAAAATCAATGGCCATGATTTCACATCAACCACATTACTTGCTTCTTTTGATCGTAATAATTTTATTACAGCTTGTGTTGATAGAACCAATACCGATTTTGATACATCAACAATCATTCGTACAGTTGGTAATGTTGTTTGAAGATTTTGCGGATGAGGAGGACGAATTGTAACCGGAACTGCTCCAATATAAAGACAACCATAGAATGCACAAATTAAATCTAATCCAGGCGGAAATATCAAAGCAACATGATCGCCTGTATTGATACGACCTTTTTCATTCAGTAAATTACCAATACGTTCGGCACGTTTATGTAATTCTGAACATGAAAGAACTTTGGCAACGGCACCCTTATTATTCAAAAGAGTAAAGAGAATATGATCGGAGGTGCATTGAGCACGCCAACGCAAGATTTCGGCGATAAATTGTTGCTGAAAAGTAATAGAAAGTATTATTTATCATGAAATCTTAAAAGAAGAAATTAATACAATTCTTTCCATTTTGCATTACTTTAAATTTAGTTGATTTCGCAAAATAGAAAAAATTTACTTGAAATAAAATATATCAATACCTTGCTTTCTTCATCCACACCTCCCATGTCTCTACCTTGAGCACTTGCAAGTCTATTACCTTGAACGAGATTTCCGACGATTACAGACGCCGGACCCACGTCTGAAACACAGTCGCTTGCTGAAATGAAGAGGAAACAACATGCTATAGCATCACTCAAGCAAAAGCTCGTTTTGTTAATTCAAAAGTGGGGGTGAGCAGACAAGTGGATGATTTATGATAAAGATTAAAAAAAAAGTTAGTTACACAAAAATGTGAGAAGAAAGTGAAATGACAACACCTTTCTTTCTACTTTATTCTAATTTCTAATTGAATATTATTTTACCTGAATGAACTTCTCTTGGTTTCGGCAAATTCGTAACACACGTATGAGGACACATTAAGACATTAGCTGGATGTAATGTTCCTTCCATAAATCGTTTCTTTGTTTCAGAAAGATGAATTCCTCCCAATGGAGTTTTTGGTAGAAAATTTGGTGGAACAAGAGCTAAACAATAAATTCCAACTTGATGGATTGAATCTACAGCTTGTAAAACACGAGACATCCATTGAAACGACTATAAACATAATTTATTCTAATTAAAAAAAAAAACTTATTTTATCAATTACCTCTTCTTCACTACAATCTGGTCTTTGTTCAGCAATAACACAAATTCTTTCATCTCTTAAAACTCGAATACTGAAAACAGCTATCCGTCCTCTATAAATAAACTTCATCGGTTCAACAGCCAAAACAGTCGCTATTATATCATCTGCATTGTGCTTTCTTCCAGTAACTGTCATCAATCCATCTCTTGAGCCACAAACAAAAACCAGACCTCCA
This sequence comes from Latheticus oryzae, assembly GCA_030157265.1. Taxonomy (NCBI): domain Eukaryota; kingdom Metazoa; phylum Arthropoda; class Insecta; order Coleoptera; family Tenebrionidae; genus Latheticus; species Latheticus oryzae. The sequence continues at coordinate 27,849,629 of CM058048.1, read as the reverse complement.
GGTCCTAAAAATCCTAAAAGACCTGATCGAGTATATTCTGCATCAGATATTGGTTGTCCATCAGCACCCAAAGGTTGTACTTTAAAAGTACTATTACTAAGACCTATTACAGAAACAAAAAATTTAACTAAAATTATAAAACTATTAATAAATATGTAGACCTTGTAAACCCCAATATTGTGTTCCGGTAGCTCCCGAATTGACACAAATCTCTCCAACTTCATCAGTTTTACAAAGATAAGTTGGTCCTTCCATTTTAACAACAACAATAACACATCCAGGCATAACTTGTCCACAATCTTGTAATGTCAAAGAAGTTAAACTATTTTCTTGATCGACACGTACAACTCCATAACTTAAACCCTGCATTGAAAGCACTCCCCGACCTGTTGCATTAACACCACCTCTTCCTGGCCGACGTACTGATACTGTTAATACTTCACTTGAACTAGCACATGGACAAATTGCATCCGGACGTAAACCTTTTGATTGAAATACTGATAAAAATTGATCACACGAACTCAGTGACCATGGATTTGCACCATCAGCTACTAACAACATTCTCAATGATCCTAAATTCACATCTTTATGATCTTTAGTCGCTAATAGACCCCAATGTAAATCGCGTGATTTAACAACAGCTACACAAGCACGATATTTTGTTATCATTTGCATCCAACTTGCTGGATTGACTTTCATTAAAGCATAAGGAATATAGATAACGTGCATTCCATTTAAAACACTTGTCAGAACTGAATGCCAAAGACCAACTTCACGTTTAAAGTCTAAAACACAAACCATATTTTCGCCTTCAGTATAATTACAAGCCATTGTTAACATTCGACAATGTTTCACCATTGCTGATCTTGTTATAGTGACACCCATTACAGAGCCATCACGATCTGTGCTATATTCGATGTAGGCCGGAGTTTCGTCAGTGAGTCTGGGCGTTGGAGTCCAATCTTTAGGTGTGCGTGCCAAATGTTCAGTTACAAACCAAGTCAATTTCGGCCATCCTTTAAATTGTACAACTTCTCCTGATGTTGTTTTAGGTAGTCCTTTCAAGCATGCTTCTGACGTCAGCGCCACCTGTACACTACAACTTCCTAAAAGAAATCCGATTTGCAGCGATCCTGCATCACGTCTTGTTATTGGAACTTCAATTGGCACAGGAACAATTCCAGCTTGAAGGCATCCATAAAAAGCACAAAGGAAATTTATTGGATCATTATTTGGATAAACAAGAGCTACTCGATCCCCACACTTCAAACTTGTATCTCCATTTTTACTAAACGTTTTTGTTAAAAGAGCATAAGCGATTTTATGCGAACGACTTAATAATTTTCCATATGTTAAAGTATTGGTCAATTTGCCATTTGGATCCAAGACTGTAGCAACTGCTGCTTTAAAAGTACCATTTCCATAACGTGTAATTGCAGCTTCAAGACTTCTTGGTAAACCTGATGGTACAACTAATTGTTCACCAATAGCTGGACTCATACATCCTCCTTCCGGTTTCGGGGCATTTGGATCTTTTGGATTTGCGGCTATTTCTAATTCTATATCGTCGTCTTCATAAAATTCAGGTAATGGACGACGTTTAGGCCGTTTTAATGTATTCAAAAGTTGTTGAATTTTTGCTGAAACCTTCCAACGACCAGTTCCCGTACCCATTGTATCTTCGGATGCTGATGATGTATTGTAACGATTTACACGATCAGCAGCGGCTGGTCTTCGACTACCTTGAGCTGTATTGTGAGTCACATCAGGAGGTTGAGAATCTGAAAAAATCGAATTCAATTTCATCCAAAATCACCTAAATATTAACACTTACATGGGTGAAAATTATGTAAAATGTCAGTGATGTCAGTGATTTCTTGTTTGTTTCGTTGATGATGATCCCAATTGTTTCGAGATCTATGATGAAGAGGCGGAGGAGAGCCAGTACTACTTGTATCTGATAAAGGTGGTGGTGGGAACATGTGTGGTGTGCTACGATCTTTAGCTTTTTCTCGTTCAGGTGTACTTTCCACAGTTTCTTCATTTACTATACTGTCTTCGTCTGATGAAGATTCTATAATCATTCAATTTTTAATATTTAATTGTTATAATTGTTTTCTTAGTCAATCTACCTGAATCATGCCGATCTCTATCAGGGCTCCGAGCCATAACTGATGTACGTTTGGACGGCATCGGCATCGACGGTTTATGTCGATTCTGCATTGCTTGAGCAAGAGCTTGTTGAACAGCTTCTTGTCGTACCTCTACAACAGTAGAAAAAATAATCAATTTTATTTTGAACAAAAGAAAAAGGTATCTATAATTTCACCAATTTTCAAACTTTTTACAAATATTGGAAATGGACTAGCAATCAAATTTTAAATAATATTCAACTTTATTTATCGATCATCTAGTTTGAACTTGAATTAAAATCTTCATCCTCTCTTTCGACCTCATTTCTGTGTGATCAAATCTAATCAATACATTTAAGAAATATTGAAAAACAATTGAAAACGATAAAAAATGATATCAATGTGATGGTAAAGCTTTCTTACCTGAATGATAACGACTTTCATTTCGTGTAAGTCTTCGATTACCTCTTCGCATTGCTCTTGTTGCTGGACTGATACCTCTGCCATCTTTGGATTGCCCATCACCCACATCTACATGCAAAACAACACTCAGCCATGCCAAAATAAAAATAAAAATCACCAACAAAAAAACACTCAGTCACGTGTTGACTTCTATACGATAAAAAAGAAAAAGAGAAAGCAATAATATCCAACCATCGAAGACGACCACGACCATCATCATGCATGACAATTTTGCCAACCTGAATGATATCTCTTCTCATTGTGTGTGACACGGCGTTGTGTTCGTCTTCTTGTATGTTGTTTACCACCACCGACTCCAGTAACACCACCACTCCCAAGGCAGCCACCGCCACCGCCGCCACTGCTACCACCACCACCACCGCTGACGCCACAGCTTCCTCCGTCATTTCCGGCTACATAATCACAACACACGATCAACGCACAACCAGAGTGTTAGTCAAGCTTTTAGTGAAATGAAAATGGCAGTGATAATGTGTTATCAATGAAACTATAATTATTAATTAATTCAATACAAAAGGAAAATGATTATTGTTTCACTAGTCCATTTAGAGAATTGAATAATTAAGAAAATGTTAATTTATATAAACTGAAGACACACGTGACATTTTTTTTTATTATAAATTATTGTAGAAATACGCAAAAAATATTATTTAAAATCATCAAACTTACTTGGATTCTGTTTAGGCACGTAAGGAGATAGAAGTCTTGTTCTCTTCTTTTCATAACCTTTTTGTGTAATATCGCCTAGAAAAAAAACATAAATTTTAAAAAAAATTCAACACTAGTGATCAAAAGTTTTTCGAATTTCAAATTGATCAATATTAAAGAGCAAAGTTTTCTTTCGTTTATTTAGTGAAGAATTTAATTACTTACAAAAACTTTGACTTCAACCAACAAAGCTTTAATTGAAGAGAGTTTAATTCTTGAAATATAAAGAGGGTTTTGAGTTTGTAGCAAAATATGAATTTTTCTCAAAGTTGTTGTCCATTTAACAAATTTTCAACAATTTAAAACCAACCTATTATACAGAATACCAATAGAATAACTCTGAAAAAAAAAAAACATGCCACCTATAGGAAAATGTTGAAAACTTTTCAGGTATTGAAAAAATTAATGTATCGATCGCTTTATATAAGAGACGTTTTCGGATGATCTATTGTCCAGAATATAGAACATCGTCATACCAAATTTATATTGACAATACAATAATGTTCGAAATTCATTTCTTGAAAATCTCAAGATTTATTCGGCGACTGCGTGCCAGTGTTGTTGTACTGATGGTTTGTGTGTTGAACAAGAAAAGGGTTTTCCATTTATTCGGAAAATCGTTAACGTAGAAACAAAAAGAAAAGAAAATAATCGGGTTATTTATCGCTATAATTTTATAACGTTTATTAAAGGAACGCTTTAGAGAGATTTAAAAAAAGTCCAGCGAGAAAATTAGAAAATAAACAATAATTTTCTGGTTCAAAAATATTATTCTGTTTAAAAAAAAAAAATAGCTGTTGCTTAATCCCACGTATATCATGTTACGTATGAACATCCTGCTTATCTGAACACATTCTTCCATCATAAGCTCTCTTAAATTGTTTCTGAAAAGTAAGTAAAAATAATCAATGTTTTAACCTTATTTTTTCGTCTTTTATGCTTGTGGTGTTGCCACACGACAGTTTTCGTACATTAAGGAACAGACGTACACTGAATATGAACTAACTCATTTTGAACAAAGTGATATGTAAATTTACAGTCGAGACGAGTTGAATTCAGCGAAGAATTGTCACAAATATTATTAGCATCATATTTTCAATCGAAATAGAATTTAAAATTGATTCTTTGAATTATAATTTTTTTCTTTGCTATAAACCAGCATCCCTTCCTACTGAAAATTACAATGTCATATTCCATTTAACACGGTCACGCTAGGTCAAAGAAATGAAACAACACATCTCCACCGAAACACCATTAGTAACACCACAATGACATCACTCAGCCTGTTGGTAATTTACAGTTGTAGATTGAACATAAATTTTCATTCTTTAAATAATTAGAGGATTAATATCGTTTCTATTCTAAAATTCAAGTAATAAATCCTAGATACTCTTTCTTGAAGCAAACATTAATTATAACAATTCTTTGCTTGCTCGTAAGAATATTTTCCAACACAAATCATGTGCAAGCCATTTCCATAGGAGAGATTTGAGAAGAAAAAGTTATAATAAAACATATCTCAGGAAAAATAAAAACGATGCTTTTTATGTGTAGCAATTTCGTAGAAGTAGGTCATTTGTACTATTTCAGGAAACCTCCATTCAAAATAAATTTGATTATTTAACGTTCTTGTTTTATTCGAGAAATAAAGACTAACTAGATTTCATTAAAAAAAATACAAATAATTACAATAAATTAGGTAGTTCGTTTTTTCTGTGATAACTGCAATGCAGTTACAATTAAAGTGGCAATAAAAATCTCAAACGATGTTTAGATAAGAAATTTCCCGAATTTCAGGAATAAAACTGGTTCCAGATGTTCAAGCGACTTGACAAACTTGTATTTTTCTTTTCAATTTTACGCACCATTTCTAAACTGCTGTGGTGGCAGAGGCCTCGGGGTGGCAGGAGGGTCTTCAAACTGTTGTAACCATTCATACAACTGTTCCAAATCCCTTAAACTCTGTTGTCTTTCAGCCTCCTCTCTTGCGGCCACCTCTTCGAGGCTCTCCATCATCTTTCAGGAACAAACACAAAACCAAAAATTCAATATCAACAACAACAATAACATCACAAAATTTTCCTATAATTGGATTTTAGAATTTCCGCTTTTAAACAATAAGCTATCTATATCACTATATCTTTTATTTTAAATCCAACAACAACAAACTCAACAAAGAGCACTTCTTTCTTTAAAAGAAACGAAACAAGATCATCATCACAATAAACCCCGTCGTTGCGCTATCGCCATTTTTCCGATAATTTCACACGTGCTGCTTTTATCGGTGTAATAAAATGAATGCGATTCGTTTAATGATAGTGTGCGATGGTTTTTTGCACACGAATCGAACCAATTGGAGATGATGCTGATAAGCGTGATGATGTGTCATTGTATGCAGCATCGCGACGACTACTTACATTCAACTGTTTTAGACAGACGCGGCGTCGCGAGTTCGCCGTACCCGGACCAATCCTGACCTGCGCTTCACGATGCTTATTTTAAATACATACGTGCCTGAATCAATTGTTTCAATGAAAATAGAAAAAGTTCAAACAATTCAGCTTTTAAATATTAAAACTTGAAAATTTGGCATCAATCGAATTTAGCTAACGAGAATTCAGAATCAATTTCCAGCAATCCAGTTCATGACAATGATTCACTTTTGAAAATTGAATAATGATTCACTTCTCATACATATTTTTAGAACGACAGGCAGTGAGTTGAATTTTTTTTACAAGTCACAATTAATATGTGTCAGTTAAATATTATGCGTATAATGTAAATTTTATTTAAAAGTAGATCTATAAATTTACTGCTGTGATTTCGTAACTGCCAGATAACACAAAAGTCATTTTACGATTAATATTATTTATTACCTATACAGAATTGAATATCTTTAAGCTCATATTGTTAGACAAAACAGGATATTTTTTAAATAAATTAAAATAAAACAGTCACAAAACTTGTTTATTTCTTAGAATAAGAATATGAATAAACATTTTAAATTCTTGACCCGAACGTAACACCCACGTCAATGTTTAAAATAAAATGATTGAAATTCTATCGTATTTTTTTGAGAAACTGAAAATTGCATCCAAATATACATAAAAAAATAAGTAAAATTAAGTTAAGTAAAATATATCAATTTTCAACGAAATATCTTAACCCGATTTGGAACTGCAGCAATATCCACTGCTAATTGAAAAAAAAAAAAATATTGATGCTTGCTTACAATTCAGATACACGGATTTGATACAGAGCGTTCAAGAATGACTGACAAGGTTGGCAATAAAACAACCGACAAATATGATGGTTTTTTCCTTGTATTTGGTACACAGGATAATTATAACTAACACTATTTCTAAACGCCACACTCAAAAAATTTTTAGTTACGCATGAAGACACAATAAAGTTACAAACCGAGATTCCCTGTTCCATTTTCAAGACAATTCAGAAAAAGTTTGCTATAAAAATCTGATTTTTAGAATTAAGTTTCAAAAGCAATAAACAAAAAAATGTTAATAGAAAGAAGAAAATTTGCAGTGACACCAACTTATTTAAATTTTCAGTGCTAGCAACACTAATGTCTTTATATCAAACCAAAAATAAAAAAAAATATGCTGGTGATTCTCAAAATGTGTAACCAACTACGTATTGGAAATAAGTGTATTTTAGCTAGATTTTTTGGCTTTATGTTAGCATTTAGAAAAACGAAAACTTGCATAAAGGATCTACTAAAGAAGTGCTTTAAGAATATAGAAGCAAAAAACCCAAATGTCAGTTTTTTCAACCAAAAAATAGAAAAATATTCAAATATATTTTTTTTTCTAAATGCTTTCTTTTCTTTCACAGCTCGAAATGATGCTTATGTATCAGCAAGTGATGTTCTAGAAATAAATTTACTCAAAATACATAAATGGCGGCAAATTTATTGAAACCGTTTCATGATTACTACGATTCTCTATTAGAAACAACTATTGTTTTTCAATTTTTTTCAATTTTCAGTTGAAGATTTTTAAGGCGATAATTGATTTTGATCAAATCTAACTGCAAAATAATGTTTCTTTAAACTATCAACTGTTGCCAAAAGAAAATTGATTATTTAGAAAAAAAAATTGTTTTTCAAACCATTTTGTTGTTTTCTGATTAAACAAAATGACTTTTGGGTTTTCTGTTCTCAAATTCTCGTAGAGCTTCATAACTGTATAATATGTGCCATATGTACCATAAGGTTAAAAAATCCACTATGCGTATTCGATGGGACAACCTGTACATATTGGTAGACATTTTGTTCTACAATCTGATATAAAAACCAGGAAGAGATCACATCAGAAGAGTTTAGTTGCCTTGGAGTCGTTTAGGATCACTGCACATCAGTGAGAAATGCTGCTGCTGCTGCTCATTCTAAATGGAATTTACAACATTACCATCTATCTTGTTCGTGTCTTGAACTTATTTGTTGGAATCAACCACAGAGAAAATAAAAACTTATACAAGAACAAGGACGTAGTTTCAACCTTGATTACAAAAATTTCACACTATTGTTTTTTTTTTAGTTATAGCTTATTTTTATCATACATCAGGACAAGACGCGTAAAGCGTGCCAAACAACACTTAATAGAACTTCTGATGTTACAAAGGTAAACTGAAGAGCATTTAAATGTCCGCTGGCTATACATTTTTTATATCCGGTGAGTTTCAGATGAAAGTTATCTGGAAGACGAAGCATTTAACGAAAATTCACATTCTCTGGAGAATGTACAAAGTTAAAAGAATAAAATACATCTCTCTGGCAATTTATTCGTTGGTTTATATTATTAAGAAAAGCATGGTCAATTTACTATTCACATAATATTAAATAGAATGCTAGAAACTTGAGAGTTCACTCATCACAAACTTTTTCAAAGTCTAGACTCTACAATTATTATTGTGATTTAATGTTATTGCTTCAAATCATTCTAATGGAGTATTTTTTTATACAAAATACACTCCATGCCAATACATACTATAGAATATCCTGTATGAAAAAATATATAAAAAATTTTATTTTGACACTGAGAATTTATGGATTTGTGATTAATACAAAACATACAACTGTCTTCATTAAGTAACTCAACATTTGTATTATCCTACAAACAAACCATATAAAGAAAACAACCACTTTCCACAAACATGACCGTTATGGATCACCAGTGAAAGTTTCCCAAGTATTTTTTTCTCTTTCAACAGTTAAGTCATATGTTTAGTAAAAAAACTCATTCATAATAAGAAAAATACAAAAATAAACTTTTTTTTTAATATCTGACAATGAAACGCACATCTAAGATCAAGTTAGAACCATCATCACGACCTCACGAATAGCGTGTTTCTTGCCTCATAATAAGAATCACGAAGTTTGCGGGTGGCATAAAACGATGACGACACCTTAACAATATGAGAAAACTTTCAGAAATTTCTTGCAAAAATGGTTTGTTTATAATTAACAAGTGAGAAAGAGAATTTTTCTAGTTAAACAGATATAATTCAATTTTTTTGTTTATATATTAAATTTCTCACCTAATTTCTTAGTCGGTCTTCGTAATGTCGATGGTGCTCTTTTAATATTTGGTTTAACAACAAACGTGATACTTTTTTTACGTGACAATCCCGACTTTTTTCTTCGAACTGGTCTCCGTTTAGGCACTGGTGATATCCCCGGAATAATGTACGGATTTGCACAAAAACTTCCATCACTACTAACAACATCGTCATTATCATCATCATCATTATTTAAACTAATTCTTGAAATATGTCCATTTAGTGACTCTCTTTCTTCCTCTTCTTCATCATCACCATCATCATTGTCGTCGTCGTCAGAAAAATCGTAGAGAAGACTTTCATAAACACTTTCTTCATTAAAAATTTGATGATCAAAATTTCGTATTTCTCGTAAAGTCGTTTTGAATGATTGATTTCTATTAATACAAGTTTTACTACGTTTTTCCGGTGGTACAAATATCATTGGATCTAATTTTAATGAACGCAATGAACGTTGAGGTCTATTTATTACAACTTGATATAAATCACAATATTTTTTTTTACACTTTTTCAACTTTTTTGTACTTCGTCTTCGTATTGATGTTCGTTTCACTTCAACTAAAGCACCACTTGTTCGTTTAAAATAACCATCGCGACTAACAGATAACTTCGGTTTTTGACGTTTCTTACGAAAGAAACCGTGCTTAGGAACTGTTGTTGAAAATGAAAAGCCAGAATCTTTACTTGAAAATAATCCAGTCGAAACTGTCGTATTACTAGTTGTTGACAACGTTCTTCCAACTGGACTTTTTTGTAAATCTTTTAAAGCACTATCTAATGAATGATGTGCTGGGAAATTCGATGTTGACGCTTTTGGCATTTCTAAACTTCTTGGTGCCATTACTTGTGGAGCATCCATCCAAATTCTACCAAAATTGATTGATAACGAACACATCTCTTCAGTTCCTGAATCAGGCATTAATGGTGGTGATTTTATAGTGTCACCCCATGGAAACATCTCAACAGCCGAATCATTACTTTCTTTTCTTTGTAAATTAGGACTTGCTCTTCGTCGTAAAGATGGAGAACAAGATAACTCTTGAATGATGGGTGAATTTGATCGAATTTCATCCGAAGCTGGTACATAGATAACTGTTCTTTCCGATCCTTTAATTCCCGATGCTGATGTTTCATCTTTTCGTATTCCTTTCAACCATTTCCCATAAGCTATAACACTTTGTCCCGGTCCACTTTTCTTATTTTTATCATCAACACATTTACTACACAATTCTGATTTATCGACTTGAACACAAGAATCAACAGTTTCTATAATCTTCAACAATTCTTCTTCGGCTACAGTTTGAGTTGCGACTTCTAATTTCGAAGCATGCTTCTTTTTACCGCGATCCAAGTAACTTTTACGTATTGAAATACGTTTAAACGAATCACTTCGTTTAAAAGATGATTCTTTATCTTTTTTACGCCGACCTCCACCTACCAGTCTGCGTAAATTTTCGAATGTTAACGGCTTCATTATTATTCAAATCTTTCAACTAAGTTTCGTACAAGTGAAGCGCCATATGCAGTGCTAACTGATGCACAACACCTATCATTGCACTGTGCAAAAAATATCCAAAGCCTGCTACCACCTGTATAAAAACAATATTTCAGTGTCAAAAGTATTGCAAAAAATTTCAACCACCAATCGTATCACATCTTGAGAAAATCATCCAGGAAATAAAGATGATAAATAAATAATAAAATAACCGCTTGGTTGGATGAACCAGCTGCTGCATTATTGTAGAAAAGAGACTGAATGTTTTCAATATCGTCACAGAAGCGTAACGGTAAATTCGAGTACGTTGCCAGTTAATTACGTCATTATCACAACAATATAAAGTTTTCATTTTTGTATGATTACTCAATATTCACAAATTTTTAAACTATCAATAAAAATGTCTAGAATATTGTAGGAAGAATCCTTCTTGGTAGTAGTTGCTATCCTTGTAAAAGGTTACTAACATTAACTCTAAAATTTTATAATTTTGAACATTCAGAGACTCAAATATTCTAATAAGACAGTTTTCTAGATACATACGAATAAATAGAAGAAAAAAAAATTATGACCTGATCTCTTTTCCCCACTTTTTAAAAAGATAAAAACAGAAACTTTAACAAATTATATCTTAAATATTTTCAAGAGAGAACACCTTTGAATTATCAACATTTTTTTCTGATAAAAGCTACTAAATAAGACAACTTTCACCATCTGCTAATTAGTTTGAACACTATATTTTTTTTATTGTAAAATAAAAATTTAGAATTGTTTATATGCATTAAATTTTATTGTAAATACATACTATTGAAATATTCAAATAAACCGTTGTGAAATTATTATGTTCCGTTAGTCTTTAGATAATTCCATTATTAACTATACATCTAACAGACAAAGTTTAGTGTTCGAATGTTCGAATCATAAATTTCACGTAAATTTAAAAAAAAGTTATTTTTATCATTAACTTGATAATTTCTTAGATTTTATCAATTATTATCGGGTTATTCAAATAGTTCAATTTCCAAATACCGCCAAACCATAATGGCTGCTGCCATTTGGTGATAAATCAAATGAAAAATCCCACGTAATACCACCACTAGTAACAAGTTCGCCCACTGTTCCTATGTCTCCTCTTTCTCTTTCATTCGTTTTTTAAAAGCTTTACCTTTTTATAATAATTTATTTTAATCTCCCAAAATTGAGGTGTGCGACTATTTACTTTCAAAGATAATCACTTTTCATTTTATTCATGTGACTTAAATTATTCCAGAAAAAAAAAGTGATAGTAATATTCTCAAGTCTATTCTTTTACAATAAGCTTTCTTTTAAACATAAAATTTTATTGAAAAGAAATAAATCATATTCAAGTAGAAACTTCCTATAAGTATCTTTAATCAAAAAATCACTCAACCAGTAAGAACTTGAGACCTTTAAATCATTTTACACAAATGTGAGATTTTCTTGCGCGTGTTAAAGACTAAAACCGGAAATAAAATTACCGTTTTGATTACTGAATACTTAAAAAAGAAACAATTTTTTCAAATGTATTTATAAACATATAAATGCCGTTAAATATCGTTCATAGTTTTTAATATTAACACACCTAATAATTGCGCGCTTCAATCTTACGCTTTCACAATAATCCCCATTGTTTCCTCGATTACTTTCCTAACTTCAATGCCTCGTGCATAATCAAGTTATGTAATTTTACATTGTTGATGAGTTATCGAATATAACACTTTTTTTTTTATTATTATTATTTTGGAGATGTGACACGATTGATATATGAAATTAACATTATTCAAAAATCTATTAAATTACCATAATTTTTTAGTATTTTTTATCCAATTTTCTTTTCTGAAAAACACAAAAAAAAACTTCATAACAAAACCACGTCAAAAGAATAGCGCGCGACCGGATCGACTGGTCGTAGTCGATGTTGCTTGTTGCGGAGGCCCCAACCGGTAACTTTGGCGGGGCACTGAAGAATCAGAGGGGCAAAAGAGAGAGTGATCTCGACAACGTTGCACGTTTTAAAGAGAAGACCACTCAGGTAAAAACACTATTTTTTTCCATTTCAAAGACAAATCTAAAATGCGAAAAATCACTTTCGTTTCAGCCTTGATGATCCCGCTGGGGAGTAGGTGTAAAATGGCTTTTATTAATAATCATGCTAATTAATAGAAAAAAAAAAAATCATTACCTTTACAATGAATTATCTCAACAAAGAAAAAAAAAACAATATGCAGAATGTATAATGCCAAGAAAGTACGTGGTTGCATTTATAAATACAGTACCCTTCAACGTCCATAATCGGTCAAAGAACTCAAAATGAATAGGAGAAGAAACAGCTGCAAGCTTTGGCTTCCTTACCGATAATATTTAGAAAACATGCAATAACTCCACAAGCTCTAAATTCAATCGAAAGAAGATGATTTCAATTGAAACCAGAAAAAAATATTTAAGATGTTATAAAACGGATGAAAGAAAAAGAAGTGTTTTAATATTAACCCTCAACAAACCCTTGATTAAATTGCAGATTCCTGACGAGTGGGCATCCGGGCGACCTTGATCACAACCATTCAAGTTACTTCAAAAGTCTGTAGTTTTAGAAGAAGGTACAGAGCAAGGAAATACAACAACGACGTACAAACTTGAACATTTTTACATTCTTTAAATAAAATAATCAAGAATAAAACATAATTTCAAGTTTCTAAACCTTTAATTCTGCAAATTTTTGTTAGGTTTATGAATGGATGTGATGCAGCACGTGTCAAAAATCCTCTGGATAGTGTTTCCAAGGTAAAAAATGGTGATCAACTTCCACAATTGAAGTGAAATTTAAAAATGCAGTCTTCTATTTAAATTCAGATTTTACGAAAACGGTGCATTTTAGACACTTAAAATAGGTATACCTTTATTGTGCAGAATTGATTGGCGCATCAGATTTTCACATAAAAATATGGACTTGACCAGAAGAAAAAAAAGTTTTATACTAGAAACTGCATCGCAAGTGCTGTAACCGGAAATTGCATATTTGTATCAGAAGTTTGCCAGCACTATTCGAAAGTATACTTTTTGATTAGTTATTGTGCAAAATTTCAAAATTATTCGTCTAACCGTTCAAAAGATATAGTTTACAGTTTCAGATTCCATAACGAACTTCAGGGGGCTATAAAATAGTTATTCTCTGAGATAGAACAAATTTTCTTTCGCACATTTTAATCATTTCAGAATCACTGTGTGGTTGAAATTTTACCCTATACTTTTGAAACACCCTGTATATATATAAATTATAAAAAAAAGAACAAATAGTCACGATAAAAATTTAAGAAACATAAATAATATAATTAAAGAAATACGCCAGTTTCATTTTGTACTTATAATAATAAAGTAGCTTTGCGTATCCCAGGATTACAATAAAGCAGTCCCATATCCAATATATCCTTTTTTCCGTGTCTTGATGTTATATTTCTCTATGTTCGTTGAAACTTCATTGCACTAAATTTTTTTAGTTGCATGTTCTATTGTCCTGTTTGTTTTACCATTATCAAAATAAATCAAGAAAGCAAAGCTGTTTTCTCATTACAAAAACAATGTTACTCTAAAGTCTTACGCAAGTTACAATATTGTATCCCAGAAATCACGGAACAAAGAATAATGTGAAAATATTATTTCTACTTCTGTCTTGTGTAGGAGCGTTTCTAGATTATTAGGATATTATGCAAAGATGAAGAACGGAAAATCTACTATAAGTAGAAATTTGTATGAATGTGCTTAGAAAAATAAAAATTACAAACTGTTCGAGAATGATTCCAACAAAATTTTTCAATAAACATTACCTACTCAACAATTCAATCATAGAGGTTTGATCAATTTTATTAAGTGTAACGTCTTCTTTCGAAATTCTGAATTTGGCCAAAATTATTATGAATATTTTTGCAAATTTTATGTTCCTTAGCACTCTGTATAAGTGAATTTCCTAACAAATCTTCAAATTATAATGATTTCATTATGAAGTAACTGCGTTAAAATATTTTAACGAAAAAAGTTATCGCTATCGTATATAAAGGTACTCAATCCGTAGTAAGTTAAGTATAATTATTACAAAGGTATAAGCACAATACAGACATAATTATTAATTAAAATATATAATCATTATTACATATGTTGGAAATGATTCAATTAGCTACCAGACTTTCGTAAAAAATAAAAGACAAATACAGTTGAAAAGAACAGTATTATATCTTAATCAAAAAAATATAAATTTCTACTCTTAAAATAATTAATAATTTTTCATAAAATTATCGTACACACGTTCAAACTGAAGGTCGTCGACCGCAAAGGCCGACATCGAACACACACAAAGATAAATGCTGAAGTAACAAAACATGAATCCACAAAATATCAATGGATGCTGTCGTTTTGGAATATAATAAAGAAAGTCAAGGATTGAACAGTGCATAATTTGGAAATTACTGATTTATTACCTAGTCATGAGTTATTCCATGCTGGTACCTATCTTAAATTCCTTCTTTATGTAGTCTTGTTTTTGTTATTTACACCCCTTTATTATAATTATTATAGAAATCTCAACCATGGCAAAAAGACTGATAAAAGAATCATAATGATTCAACAAAAATTTAAGTTTAGCAAATCAGCACCGTTGTGCATAAAGAACAACAGAAACAATAAAAAATGTTATGAATAATTTTAGCTAAAATGCATACAATTTAATCAAAAGCCAAGTAAGCAATAAAAATTAAAGCAGTTCCAAACAGTGTTAGATTTTATTTCAAGCAGAACCAAAAGAAATACAACGAGTCTTGTTAAAATTTAGATTTAGAAATTTAAAACAGCTTAATACACTTTCTAAGCAAAAGACAGACAAACAGACAGACAGCTCGGCGCTTCTCGTTTTTAATAAAGCTGAAATTTATTAAAACGACGTTAATTAAGTAAATTACACGATCTATTTGCAAAATAATTAAATATTTAATATGCAAAACGATTAATCATTATTAGATAATGTAAAAACGACACAACACAAAGTGTAAATAAAATGCATGAATATAATCAGGGTTTTAGCCGAGGTCATCTACAGTATATCATTCTTGAAATGGTTTGTTATTATACCTGAATGTAATTTTTTCCCATTTCACTTATCGCGACATTGCAGATGTGTAAAATTTTAATGATCAGAAAAACGTATAGTTTTAACAATCAGATTATAAACAATAATTCAAATAATAATAATAATAATAAAAGCATATAAAATAAATTTACAACATTCAAGTTTTTTTACTTATGAACACAAACAATAGTAAATACAGAAATTATTCGCAACGGAAAAATCTTAAATCAAATTAAAATTGCATTAAAACATTGTTTCTAGTGTTTAAATAATTTACAATTTCCTTATTTCCGGTGACATATTAACCTAATTCAAAATTTACCACAAATCTTACGCTTTTCACCTTTAATGCTAAACCAGCAATTTATTTTAACAAGCTAAGGATTTAATCACATTTTCCTTATTTCCTAAAGACACGGATAATTGTTATTTAAATTAGACGGATATGAAAAGGCGCCTAGATTAACACACTATACATGGGTATGAACTTACTACCAACGCTTTTTAAAAATTACTAACGGTTAATTGTATACAGTAGGGTGCAGCAAAAAAAAATGTAAAAAACTCACTTGGAAAAATTTATATAAAATCATAAAAATATTTACATTTTTATAAATAGTTCAATCAATAAAGTTCAAATTCGTAATTTTTAATTAAATTTGAAAACAAACCAAAGGAAAAAGTTATTCAAGTCTCTGAACGCCATCTTTCTACTACTGACTACATAAAAGAGATACAGGTTGTAGTAGATAACTTTAAACTGTTGTCTAACCAACAGATGGCACAGTAAACCGAACACAATCCTTACACCTTGCATTGAAACTACTACTGCAGGTGTGAAGTAAATAACGATAAAACATTTCCGTTTTATTCTATTCAAAAAACTAATTGAGTATATTTAATAAATATCAAAGATACTTACACTAGGAAATTAATAAATACATGACAATACACAAATTTTGTCAAGTTGCGTAATTAGATTTCTAATACATCTAACTGTAAACAATAATACAGTAACAAAACAAGTATAAATGTTTTAAATGCATAGTTTTGTTGAAAACGAATTCCCAAAACAATTTGAGATCAACCGACATATTATTCTGTTTTTTAATATAATGTATATTCCGCGCAGAAATAAACTGCCAACCAAAAAATTGAAATTTAGTAACTAGCTTGACGTTTTTTGACGTCTTCGTCTGACATCTGTTCGTCTGACCAAGGAATTCTTGCAGTTCCATGTAATACAACCATAATAATAACATAATAGTACCTCACGGACGAACAATGCATATGTTTGTTTACAACTTGTTGAATATTCTTTCCTGAACTATCAAAATCAATTCTTCCAATAAGAATTCAAAATTCCATGTCATAGTGTTAAAATAGAACACTACAAATTGAACAAAATTAGTTTGACACTAATTTGACATCTATTCATTTAAATCTACATAAAAAAATTCATACTACAAAAAAGAAACTGTAGGTTAAAAGTTCAATAACAAAAAAGCTTTTCTTATCAACAAAAGATAAAGAAAAGTAAACTTTACTCTTCAACATAAAGAGGAAACAATGTGGTTGGATTCTTGAACACGTTTTACATCAATTTATTAATGATAAAAAAAAGGTGGCCATTTTATGAGGCAAATAATTCTTCAGAAATGATTCATTGAGAGGTTTTAAACCTGTTTCTTAGCGTTTCTATTAATTCAAAAACAAGAAACGCATTTCAAACGGGTGAGACATTCGATGAAAATTAGTCTCAAACAGGATAAACTCAAATTTAAGCTTTGATATTAACAAGTTTATGGTTTAATTTAACTTAAACAAAACTAAACTGTATTGATAACAATGTACTAATTATTTTAGATAAGATAGATTTTAAATAATAATCCATTGACAAATTTCTGACAGACATAAAAGTGCAGTTTGATTTTCCAAAATCCTCAAACCAATTTTGGAAGCTTTGCCACAAAACAAAAGTATATGTCGATAGTTCTAAAAAAACTCTAAAAATTGTTGAATAGAGAAAACCTATTGTCTTCAGATGTAATAAATCATAATAAAATAAATCTTGCAATTTGAATTCAATCCTTAACGAACTAAACTGGTAATGATAATAATAATTGGCACTGTCCGGTGTATGATTGTTGAAATCAACAATTTAACATCTATGAAGTGTGTGTTTGTCGTTAACATTGTTGATAAGCTAAACCTGACCCAACCTAACCAAATTCAACCAACTTCCTGTTTTCCACTAAATTAATCGTTGATACGAAAGGAAACTTTGCCGTGTAATAATCAAGTTCAATGGACGACGAATTCTTTTGATTTATAAAACAATTGTCATTATTTTAGAAATATAAATTACAACCTTGAATCAAATGACTCATTATTCTTCTCATATTTCAAATTAAACTATATTTTAAACATTTCATTGATTTCATTGCAACAAATAGCTGTAAATGCTTGATGACTCATACTTAGTAAAAAACTAAAAAAACATTCAATCACTTACATAATCCATACAAAACCAAATCAAATCCAAATAAAATTAATCAAAAACTAAACTTTCTCCCTTGTAAGTGCCCCACATTGAAATAATGTAGATTCTGACACTTCTTATTGTACGTGTAAACAAACTTCAATCAGAACACCGCCCAATACCCCAAATTAAAAGTAATCATCTTTATCCGAAAATAGCAAACCAAATTAGTCAGATTTGGTGATTATTGATTGAGATTTAGATATTTGAATTCTGTGAAAAAAAAATATTGGTACTCTTACCTTCTGATAATTCCAAATCAAGTTCAGCTAATTTTTCACGTACATCTTCTGGTAATTTTGAAATGTCTATATTTAAGTCTGCCATTTTTTCAAAAAGTTTTAGTTTTATTTGTAAATAGCACTAAAAAAAGCACTTTGATTGTAACACTTGACTCAACAACATCGGCCACCATTTTTAGGATGTCGGTAATGTAGGAGGCACACAAAAATGTCAGTTGCATCCGAATGACAGGTGCAATTGCATAATAAATTACTGATATTGTTTGATAATAAAAAATTAATTGTTTTAAAATTGTTTTTAATTTTTTATAAACTGAAAGCATCAAAATACAATTAAAAATTTAATCTAAAAATAAAAGTTATTAATTTGTTTATGCAACCAGTAATACCCGTCTCTCTACTTATTGTATACCAACAAATGCAAATTATTTTATTTATTATAAGTATTTTAGTTTAATGTAAATCGAATACTATTTACTGGAAATAATAAATTCTAATTATAAGTTTAGAATTAAAAAAAGTTTAGCATAATAACTTTATCTTCCAACTGTAAAACAAAAATAATTTAATTAAGACCATCTTAATTATGTATTTTTTCATTATTCCTGAAATAATAAAAATTTAAGATCTATTTAAAACAATAACTTTTGTGTTGACGATTACTATTAAAGTAGATTGGGTCCTTTGGTGACCGAGTTTTTACATGGTCAGTCATATGTGACAAGAGACAGAAATTCAAGTGGCGTAAAAATATGCCAAAAATTATGCTATTTTGTAACTAATAATTTTAAAATAAACATTTGATAATATTCCAAAATATATCTTGATATTAAATTACAAAACGAATATTCAATTAGATTAAACTAAAACCACAATTTCTTGTAAAAAAAATTGAAAGAAATAATTCAATAATACGCATGAATGCAAAAATCTGAAAGCTTCCAGGATACTTCAATGTAAATTTCCGGATTATTAGAAATCATAAAATTATATTATATTTCCTTTATTCAGAGAATGGTTCCAAGCAGCTTCCCAACAACAGAGACAATAAAACGTTCTGCAATTTTAATTATTTTTTTTTTAAATATTAAACATGTCTATGATCAAATTGTCCTGAAATTTTGACGGTTCCATTCCCCAACATCCTGTACATAATTCTGTCGCCAAGTTCTCCAGTCAACAGCAGCAATTTTGCAACATTTTGAAAGTGTCTTTTCATTAATCACTGTAAAAAATATAAATAAATTGCTGCATAACATGATTAGTTCCACTTTGCATAATTGAAGTAAAAGTGAGAAGATTTAAAGTATCAATATAGCAGAAATATTGAATTAAACTTCTAATTAAACCGCAAACTAATTTTTTTTTTATTTTTTTAGCTTTGTGAAAGAAGTGGATCGTGATCAAACCCAAAAAAAGGATTTTTTTGCAGAATGCTCTTTTTATATCCAGAACTGTAAATGAAATTATTTCGAGCAGAATTCGAATGTTTTAGAATTGAAGTCATCACAGTGTTGACAAAAATTCTAGTTGAATTTGACATTCAAAAAATTCGATTAATTAGTAGATTAAGAGAGAACAGACAAAACGCTTTCTTGTTGGAATATACTGTCATTGTGTTGTTGATGAGTTATTAGCTTTTCGGTCACTTTCTCACATTTCATTTAATTACTTTCACATTTTAAGTAAAAAAAAATTGCTAATTTTTTCGTAATAAGTGAAACATCATCACTATTAATTCATATTTATTCGGTACAAGGATGCAGAACTGAAGAATTTCCATTTTTCTTCATATTATTATCGTAATCGCACCAATTTAAATTAATTTAAAATTCAAAAACTCAACCCATATGTTTATGGTAGGCATCTATACTACTTTTTAATAAAAATGGAGTAGGTTGTATAAAAAAGAATAAAGAAATTGAAGAACAATGACTCCGGATGTATGAAAAAGGATTTTCCAAAATAAACATTCGATGACTAAGAATGAAATTCTTGTCCTCTTTTAAGCATCAACTCAGACACTTATTATAAAATTTAATTCAAAATATGACATCGATTATGAAAAATTCAACAGTAAATTAAATAGATAAAAAAAGATAACAATAGATAGATAAAATATGTGTTAACTGTTAATTGGAGCCAACCATCTGACGACGTCTGAAGCGGTAAAATGTAGTTTTCACTTACTTAAACGATTTAATTCTAGCAAAATGTTATTAATTTCAAGGCTAAAATTTTACGTTTTGTAAAAATAATAATGTAATTGCAACATTTCGCATTTTATTATTATTATAATATATCATAACAGTTTATCAGTTTGAAATAATCATCAAAATTATCTTTTTTTTTATTCTTTTCCATTGTTGTGCATATATCCTGAATTTCGGAATATAATTACCTTGATGTCTATTCCTGTTGCTTCTTATCCGGTATGAAGAAAATTCTTCATATGTTTATTAATAATTTGATTTAAAGTAGACTATTTTGCTGACTCAAACTTTCTCTTTAAATTGTGGAAGTGAATAAAAGCTGGAATTAAATCATCCGCATTTTATTATTCCAAAAATATAAAAAAATAAAAATAAACCATTTTTTCTGGTGATTTTACAAATATTCTAAGAATTTTAAGGTCAAGATAGTATATGAGACAGATTTATTAAAGACGAGACAGGTAAAAAGGTAACATACCTGAATAATCTTTTTTTACTCCGAAGCTTCTAATACGACAAATTCAGACTGTTAGGAAATAGTTCCGACAAAATTTCAATTGAGCAAATTTTCTTAGACCTTTTTAGAACAATGATTCAAATACAGTGATTAAATAAATTTTATTTTTCAAAGTGTTGCTGAAGACGTCTTCAGAATTTCTATACCATAATCAAAACAAAATAGTGTGTCTGCACTTCTCAATAATTTTCAAAATAACTTGTATAAAACTTGCATAAAATAATAAAAAAAAATAATAATAATTTGAAAATGTTCAATCCCCAATGCCATCCTCCTACTTCTAACACCATCTTTGTCGTCACTTCTTGGCGTTAAAGTCGGTCGGCCTGATTTTCTTCGTCAGTGTTTGCGGTGAAACGACAGGTGCAACATCACGAACTATAAAACTATACAAAAACAAGAAAGAAACATAGCGCGCGTTTAACAGTTCTTCGATGAGAGTGTGTCGGTGTTGGGGTTATTTCAAACCCCTTCAATTTAATAGGAATTTATTTATAATTATTGGAACAATTACAATTTTAACATTAAATGGTAAGTTTCCTATTCTTGATGTTGTTTTTAATCGTTTCGGTTATACCGTTTGACCCACTTGGAACTCTATTTTTTATTATTTTAAAGTTACATTGAATTTTATTGTAATTATTTTTATTGATATTAATTGATAATAAATTAGATAAAGAGAAAGCATTTTGGATAAAATTCTTCAACAGTTCTATAACTGCATTCCAGAATACAAAATTGAAACTAGATCTAAATCAATCCTCAACTTTTTCTATTAATCAATCAAACACTCTTTTTATTAATTTTGAAAAACAAACAAGTAAAATTTGAATTAATTAAATTCAGTTTTTATTTTTCTATTTAAAAGGAATGCAAATCAAAATCAAACTGTTAAAGTGTGGAGTGGAGTTTACCTTGCATCAGTTCAAATAACCGTTAATTTGAATAACATTAATTCTTGATGGAAATCTGCTTTATCGCATTTAATTATAATTATACAGTGTGCGTAAAAAAATAATAATTTGATTATAACTTTCATCAGTAATCGAAACACATAGCAATTCAGATTTCTGGAAAATCGTGCCGCAAAAAATCTAATTATAATTCACGACATCATGTTGGTAGCACAAGTTGTACCTTATTGTCTGGATTGTGCTATTAACCTAGAAAAAAAAAATTAAACTCCATACTATAAATGCATGATATTAACACCTCCTCAACTATGAGAATGAGCTCGTCAATTTCTTCCACAATACTAACTGTATCAGATTTTCTCAAACACACTGTTTATAATTAATCATTCCGTATCTTTTTTTAGAAAGTGTATCTAAATTTTTAAACTAAAAATTTCGTTATCTTCTTAAAACCTAAACATCGCTAAACCTAAGTTCCGCTCTAAATCCTCCATGCATTTCCGGTAGCTGACTCCACCAGAAATTCCCAAACAATCTCATAATATTTTTGATAAATCAATGAATCTTTCAAGGAATTGATGCTGTCAATGAAGAGAAACTTGGATGCCGATTTCCGGGTTCACCTGCACATTCATCAGTTGTTTTTTCCGATGAAAATCTTGGTCCTGGAACAGTAGCCACGTATTCGTGCGAACGAGGTTTTGAATTGTTAGGACCATCACGAAGAGTTTGTGAAAATGGACAATGGCTACCTGAAGGAATACCATTTTGTGGTGAGTTTTAATATTTTTATTAAACAAAACGACGAAATTTCACTCGGCAAAATACATAACGGATCACATTCAAGTAGGCCAAACATAAGTCATGGGTAAATCGCAGACAGGAAGGCGGCCTGAATTCCTAAGATGTTATGTAATTGGTTAAAAATTAATTTTGGTGACTTTTTCCATAATGAAAATATCTTTAATAGAAAATTTAATTAATTCTAGAAAGTTATAAAAGAATCATTACTTTACATCAAGTTCAAGAAAATGACAAATTATACATTTATTTATGTTATCTCTACGAATAAATTTTGTTCCTTTTAAAGTAAATCAAATGACATTATTTTTACCGTAAACTTGAACTAATCTTAAAAAACGTTAAAGTAATTTAAAAAGCTGAACATGTTCAATATTATTTCCACTATCATTTCTAACAGTAAAATCGCATGTGCAATGAATGCGAAGAATTTTAAATGTGAAGAACAACTAGATTCTAATTAACTTATAGCAAGGATGAAAAGAAAAGGATTAACTTTTGTTTATCAATACAGAATTTATACATAGTGTTGTTGAAAAAAATAGCTTCTACATTTTTAGAACTACTGATATAATCTTTTGTTTTTTTGGCATTAGATATTAGATTACCATGTTACTTAGCAACGCTTTAAATAAGATTATCAAATCAGTGTATTTGAATTGTGACTAAGCAACAACAACTCTAGAAAGCGCCAAAAATTCCCTCAGTTTCAAAAATTTTAATACATGTAACGTATAAAGCTCCGTCTAAAAATAATATCCACATTTTCCATGTATACAACAAATGTTGATAATGGTGCCAATACCAACAATAATACCTTTTATCTCGTTATTAACTGTAGGTGGTATTATATGTTATAATCCACAACAATTTGTTTCTTTTTCTCTTCTCTTATTTTTATTATTGTTCATCTTTACACATGTCATGATTTCACAGTTAACTACACATTTCAACTAACGTTATTTAAACTTGAACAGATGTAAAGTAATTGTTAGAAAAACTATCAAAGATAGATTTTGTTTGTTTGTTATTTTTTTATTCAATCCAAGCCACCTTGACCTCACCAAGCTACCATGCTCTGTACCATCAATTATTATCAGTCAGAGCACACGCCCAATACCGTGCGCGTTTATTTCTTTCAGTGAATGTGAATGTATTCGAAGAATGCGGAAAACCTTCATTTTTATTTTATGAAAATTCAAAAAAACAAACCGTAATAACTAACAATTATTTATATTATTATATTATATTACGCGTTAGATGTAATAAATCACATTTCTGTCAAAGGTTAAGTGAAATGTAGTACGGAAATTGGTACAATAATAATTTTGAAATTATGGTAAATTTTTATTTATTTGGAAAAAAATTGATGGTATTGACCTAGAATGTTTCCTTTTCAATAAAATATTCATCTAAAAGTCAGAGAGTCAAAGATTAGCTACGAAAACTCAAACCTACCGTTATTTGGAATAGGTTGTTATGGGACCAAATTCACAGAATTACACTGATCATTATAATTAAAATGTCAATGATACTTGCATTTGGAAATGTATAAACTTATAACTGTACATTCATTTTCAAATTAAATTTCACAATTCGCATTAATTATTATTTGATTCAGTTGCCAGTTTATGATTGGCGCAAATCTCAGTTTTACTGAAATTGCTGAGAAAATCTGTTTTCTTTTATTCGATTCTAATCTCAGATGCTACATGCAGATGAAACTCCATGTCATCACGGTTTTTCATAATCGTGCTTTGAATTCAAAAATTTCTAAAATGATAACAAATCAACCGGAGAAAGTAGATTTATTAAATTTGTCACAATTAAAATATCAACAACCCTAAAAAATTTCTCCACTAGAAAGCTCCCATATCTAACTGAATTTCACTTTTTTTCCAGTTTTAAATGTGGCAGCTGGTAAAGCCCCTATGCAAGTAAGCACCGAAAGTGGTGGCATTCCCCAGAAGGCTATAGATGGCAGTACAAGTGCTTTTTTCAATGCTGATACATGCACTCTAACCAAATCCGAACGTACCCCGTGGTGGTACGTCAACCTTTTGGAACCGTACATGGTTCAGTTGGTTCGACTCGATTTTGGGAAACCCTGTTGTGGTAAGTTGAAAAGAAGAAAAAATTGTTTAACGAAGTAGAAAATTCAAAAGATCACGTAATGTTACGTTAAAAACGGAAAGAAAATTGTTATTTTAAAAACTACACTTTCTACACAATAATATTGTTGATAAAATGAAAGTAAAATGTTTGTCGTGAAGAATTTAGATTTGCATTTATTCCACTTGACATCATCACGTAAAAATCGTTAAAAGTTTCAAAGAAGATTTTAGAAATGATGAATTGTTTTTATTATTAGACTGTGACTCGAATTTCACGACACATTTTCGAATTTAATTATTGTTTGATGGATGCTTTTTGTGTTTGTTTAATCGATTCCAAGTCAATGAACATTTCATACTTTTGTAATTAAATGAAGAAAAACTTTTTCGGCCAGTTACATGCGAAAAGTGTATCAAATTTGGTATTATCAAAACATCTAGAAAGTTTGAAATCATTAACTTATTTTTGCTTTAATGCAACCAACAAAACAACAATTTAATAAAATATTATACCATTTTCCAGGCGCCAATAAGCCAGCAACAATCGTCGTCCGCGTAGGCAACAATCGTCCCGATCTTGGCACCAACCCAATCTGCAACCGTTTCACTGGTTTTTTGGAAGAAGGCCAACCGCTATTCCTTCCTTGCAATCCTCCAATGCCTGGTGCTTTTGTTAGTGTTCATCTTGAAGTTCCCGCACCTAGCCAACTATCAATTTGCGAAGCTTTTGTTTACACTGATCAAGCTCTTCCAATTGAACGTTGTCCACAATTCCGTGACCAGCCACCAGGCAGTACAGCCACTTACAATGGCAAATGTTACATTTTTTACAATCGACAACCGGTAAAATTTCGCGACGCTTTAGCATTCTGTCGAAGTCGAGGCGGAACACTTGTTGATGAAAGTAATCCAGCTCTACAAGGTTTTATAAGTTGGGAATTGTGGAGACGGCATCGAAGTGATGTCAATGGTCAGTATTGGATGGGAGCAATCAGAGATAAACCGCATGGAGGATGGCAATGGCTTAATGGCGACGAAGTCACGGTTTCATTCTGGAATCTTCCAGTTGGAAATGGAGAATGTGCTAGATATGATGGAACGAAAGGATGGCTGTGGTCGGATACTGATTGTAATATGCATTTGAACTACATTTGCCAACATCGTAAGTGTCTTTTTAATCAAAATTTAAAAAAAAACACTAAATTGTTTTGAATCAAATTTTAGAGCCAAAAGCATGTGGTCGTCCCGAACAACCACCAAATTCAACAATGATAGCTCAGAATTTCAATGTTGGAACTACAATTGAATATATTTGCGACGAAGGACATCTTTTAGTTGGTCCAACGACTAGAACTTGTCTAGATACTGGCTTTTACAATGAATTTCCACCAGTTTGTAAACGAATTCAATGTGGATATCCAGCTGACATTCCCAATGGAGAATATCTTTTAGTCAATGATAGTGTTGGATATTTAAGTCGTGTTATTTATACTTGTGATGAAGGCTATCAGATGATTGGTCGGGCTCAATTAGCTTGTGATATTGATGAAAGATGGAATGGACCACCACCGAAATGTGAACGTAAGTTTTTAATTGTTTTTAAAATATAACATTTCAATATTTGAATTTATAGCAATTCGATGTGAACCACCTTTAGATATTGAAAATGGTAGATTTAATTTAACAACGAATGAAACAACTTTTGGATCAATTATTGAATACAATTGCAAGTTTGGATATAAATTAATCGGACCTAAAACAATTACCTGTTTAGCAAATGGACAGTATGATGCTTTACCGCCAAAATGTCAAGGTAAACAACGAGATCTTTTGAAAAATAAATTCATAATTTTCTTGTAGCAGAAGATTTAGTATCGACAGCATCACCACCTGTCGTATCGCGAACTTCTACATCTCGTACCTCAACTTCAAAAAGTCGAACTCGAGCTCCGAAACCATCTCCAACAACAATCCGAGCTGAAACAGAACCATCGAAGAAATCAACAAATACATCATCAACCATCCCACCAAGTATTATCATCGCTGGCCATCCTCAAGACAATGAAATCGCCGGAAGCTCAAACATTCAACAAGGCAACATTCCAAATGTGAATGTACCTTTATCAGTCGATGGCGAACGTCGTGAAACTTTCGGCGCGAAATTAAATCTCGGTGCTATTATAGCTCTTGGTGCTTTTGGTGGATTTGTCTTTTTAGCTGCCATCATTACAACAGTGGTGATACTCGTCCGGAGGTAAGAATTTTTCTGCTTTACATCTTCATATTCTATCTTTGGAAATTCTTTTCTTTCGTTTCTTTTTCTTAAATTAAAAAATGGATTTGCGGTCGCAGTGCGGGTGCGTCGACAAGATCGTCGCACCGATTGCCCTCCGCCAGTGCAATGCCATCTAGATGGTATACGCTCTTAGCGTTACCATTTCCTGATCAACAGATTGGCAGAAGAGAGTTTTCAAGAAACTATCGGACGCATCGTGCTGGATACTTCTCTAACCCCATCTAGCGGTGCGAAGATTAAGGTACGACAAGACCATCCGCACTGCACTGCATGTTAAATTAAAAACTGCGAAAACACTTTCTCGCACTGAACGGTCTAATTCTGTCTTCTTCTGCTTAATTTAATCAATCAAAAAATAGATCCTAATTTTGATTTTTCTCATAGAAATCGAAGTGCCAAACATTACCGTCATCGGGCTTCTCCCGATTGCAATACTGTCGCTTCCTTCGATTCATCCAGTTCAGAATCGCGTAATGGTGGTCTTAATCGTTATTACAGACAAGCATGGCAGAATTTACACGAATCTGCAGGAAGTAAAGTAAAAAATGATCATCATTCGCCTCTCAAACGTAAAGAAACACTTGATGAACCGTATCGAAGTGGAGAACGACACAGAGATGGTTCGGAAATGGTTGTTTCTGAAAGTTATGTGGGAGGTAATAAGAAAAGACATCATCATCATCATCATCATCATGATGGACGACAACCAAGAGAATGGAAAGACTCAAAACAGCCACAACATAAAAGATATTAAAATTTTTCTGGTAATTTTGTTTACTTTAGCTGACACCATCCACATTTTTTTACTAAACTTACATGAATTGGTCTCAGAAACATGAATTCAGTTTCAGATATCCAACATTTTTTATTGTTTTCCACATTTACTTTTCTGAGTTGAAGAAAATTGATAAATTCAAAGAATAATATTTCAACTTACTTATTAAGTTGTAAAAACATTCAATTGATTTTGTTTAAATTTAAAATTCTTTACCGATAATTGTTATAAAGTACTATTAACAATATATGCAACCAACAATACACATTGATAAGAATTTCGAATTTTTGATAAAAAACTCAAAAATATTGTATTTTCACAAGCAGACTCGAATTTCTAAGATTATTTTTTGTAAGTTTCGTGCAATATCTAACATTTTAGGTGTTATCAGCTGGAGTAGTCAATTTATCTTTTAATTTATTGTTTTTCACGTAAACTTTTTCAAAAGTTGTGTTTACCAAAAATTTGGACGATTCGAAGGTAATGACGGTTGAATTCCTTGGCCTTACTTTATCGTTTTTTTATTATTATTATTATTTTATTGTACAAAGTAAGGCTAATGTGATTCACAGTACAAAGTGAAAAATCGACTGATATAATGCACTGTGTTGTAATATACTTTTCTAATTTCTGATTTTAAAAATTTGTAGATTTAGGTTTAATTTATTAGACAAACAAAAAAAATAACACACACGTATTAGTGCCATTTGATTAGGCATCAAATTTCTATACTCTTCTTGATATCATCCTGGTTGTGTGTATTTTAAGCATCATAACCCAAATACCTTTAATAGAGATAAGTGATTTATTCATAAGTAAAAATATGTAAAATATAAATAAATATTTTTCAAAGTCTTAACCAAGAATCAATTAAATCCTCAATTTGTTGGCGTGCTGCTTTCAGTTGTGGCAAATCGGAATCGGATGATGGATACATATTAGCGCAATGAGCTGTTCCTTCAATATAAATAGCAGGAGCATGTTGATCTTGTGTTTTAGTAATACCTAAAGCATGCCATGGGTCTATAGACCCATGAACAAAAACAACATTACTAACTTCAATATCTAATCCACCATATAAAGTATTTGTTCTATCAACAGCTTCATTAAGAAAACTATCATTGAAACCATTATTAAAAATATCTTCACATTGTTGAATAAAAAAATCAATTGGGAATTGATCACCAAAAACGTGCGTTGAATATGAAGAAGTTTGATAAAATCCAAACTCTGTACAAGTTTGATACGTCCATTGTCGTCCACCTTCTGATGCTTCACTATCCCATGAAATATTCCTTAAATTCTCAATCATTTTTTCATATCGATAATCAAGACATTTTTGGTCGGAACTAACCAACAACAAATCATTCACTTTTCCTAAACGATTAACAGGCGGACCAATTGTTTGATTTACCATTATATTGCACACAACATCGATTGTTATATTCGATCCAGCTGGTTTTCCAATTCTATTATCCTTATTATATTGAACAACTCCAGCAAAATTATCAGCTATTGTTTCATACAAACTCGAGATATCATTTGCTACTTTTACAGAATTCTGTAATGGATCACATAATTTAAAAACTGTGTTTAAATTTTCCTGACCAATTTCTTGTTTTAATAAAACACCAATTTGATCAAAACCTTGTTTGATTGAAGTGACACATGCGTCGCTGTATGTTGATAAAGAGTTACTTACTACTCTGAAATAATCTGAACCAGAAATTTGATTGAATTTTTTGTTTTTGAAATAAATACCCATGAAATCAACTTGAGCTAATAATGGACCACTAGCTGACATTGCTCCATGAACTAAATGAGGATATTTAAAGCGCAACCATGCTGCTAATGAGCCAGGATATGAACCACCAAATGCTATCCATTTTGTCGATGATGGTAGACTGTATTTTTGGTTCATAGCTGTTATAAAATTCGCTAAATCGGCTAAAGCTTGTTGACTTGTTAGAAAAACTAAATTTGCTGTACTTAAATCCCTAAATTAAAAATTTTAAATTATATTAGCTTTTTTTTATGGGTTTAACTCAACTCAGTCGGATGGCTTTTTCCATAATATCTATGTTCCAGTTGGAATAAAAGTGCTCCAAATTTCTCACCATAATCTACCCAACTTCCTTGAGTCATCCATTTAACAGATGCTTCTCCTTCACCTCCAATCATTAAAAAAACTGGACCTCCAACTTCTTTATCAAAAAATTGATCGTTTGTGAAATATCTCTATAAAAAATCAATTAGAAAAGAATTCAAAAATCAAACAATTTACTTGTTGCCATGTTCGTTCATCTGTGGGATTGAAATGATCCAATTTCTGAGTAAACCATTCGTCAGGAATGTCTTTAATGTTATGTCTTCTTTTATCAGTTTTTGGTATGCCCAAATTTCCACCAACTGAACGCCCATTATGGAACAATCTCCATGAATACACTTGATTCAAAAACAATATACTCAAAATAAAAACAAATTTCATTTTTCTTCTGTGTCTTCTACAAAAACAATAAGAGATATGAGGCTATTTTTGTTTATCAATTGTCACTTACCCGAAAATTGATAAGACTATTTGAATACAAACACTGATTTTTGATCACTCAATACAATCAACTTTTTTTTGTTAATAACTGATAAATTGTTGTCTTATCACAAAAAAAAAATAAAAATTTTCATCAGAAAAACTTATTTGAAAATGGCAAAATTGACATAATAACACAAATTTCCCTAACAGGACAAAATGACATTTTAGGTTATGTTAATCAAAAAATGTCTCTGTGCGAAGCCGAAAAAACTTTTGTTCTGCATGGCGTTGAGGTAAAATATCAAAACTACGATATTTTTCCAAGCACTCAATT
Organism: Latheticus oryzae; assembly: GCA_030157265.1. Classification (NCBI taxonomy): domain Eukaryota; kingdom Metazoa; phylum Arthropoda; class Insecta; order Coleoptera; family Tenebrionidae; genus Latheticus; species Latheticus oryzae. Next base: position 27,818,822 of record CM058048.1, on the reverse strand, counting down.
TTAGGAAAATTTCAGAATCGATGGACGCGAACGCGAAGACTATCGTCCTATTGAACTTGAAACGAACATTGTCTCACACGCTTTTGGTTCAGCGAGACTGCGTCTTGCAAATACCGACGTCTTAGTTGCTGTTAAAATTGAAACAGACGTACCTTACCCTGACCGACCACAAGAAGGCAAACTTGAATTTTTTGTAGATTGGTATTAATTAACGCTCTTTTGGATTACTTATTTGATGTTTTCTTATAGTTCTGCTAACGCAACTCCTGATTTTGAAGGCCGAGGTGGTGAAGATTTAGCTATCCAAATCTCAAATAGCCTTGCAGCTGCATACAAATCACCACAAGTTTTTGATTTAACCAAACTCTGTATATTGAAAGGACGAAAATGTTGGAAAATTTATGTAGATATTCTTGTAAGTTATAATTACCCATAATTGAATTATTTAAAATTTTATGTAGATTTTAGAATGCGGGGGTAATTTATATGACGCTGTTTCACTAGCAGTAAAAGCTGCTCTTTGGGATACTAAAATTCCTTTTGTTAAATCCGTAACAGTCGATGGTAATAATATCGACATGAAAGTATCTGAAGAATTTTCCGATTGCCAAAAACTCGATGTTTCAACAGCTCCGATTCTTGTACGTTCCATTAAAAAAAAAAAAATCAACTTATTAAATACAATTGTTAGGTAACTATTTGTAAAATTGGAGAACAATGCATTGTCGACCCGAATGCAGCAGAAGAACAATGTTCCGTAGGAGCTGTTGTTATTTCAGTATCCAACGATAAATTTAGTACAGCTTTTCAAACCGGGTCTGGTTCTATACATCCACAAACCTTACTTGAAAGTTTCCAAATTGGACGAAAAGTTGCACAAAGATTATGTGAAGCTTTAAATGAAACTTTAGCCCGAATTCAAAATGAAAGTGATGTTGGATTCTTAAGATAATTTAATACATTTAAGATGGACCATTATAACGTAATGAATCATGAATTGTTCTTATTAAATCATGATTTACAGAAAATATAAATCTAAGACATGAAATTTCTACAACTGCGTTATCATAAAGTCTGACTTTATTCCCAGCTGTTATTGGACGTCCATCAACAAAAATTGGACGTTTTCCTTCTGAAGATAAATAAAATTCTCCAGTATTTCTCAATCTTAAAGTGCCTTGACGTCTTGATACTTTATGAGCTGGGCCTTCCAAACTCAAATCAATATCAACATTATGACCTTTAGCACATCGGCCAATAGTAATTTCTTTACTTCGCATCAAATACCGTACCATACGACCTCTTAAAACTGCTAAAGTTTGTCCATCTAATTCACCAGGACAAATTCCTGTAACACTATCAACAAGTACATTCCATCTTCCAACTTCATTTTCTAATTGTCGGATTTGTTTAATATTTTTTCGTTGTTGAACTTTTAATTCACGATCGAGTGTTTCATCTGGAGGTTCACTCAACTCTGAATCTTGAATTATATCTTCAGCATCATTAAAAGTCATAATTGGACGTCCTGATGTTGGTAAAGGTCCTAAAACTTGATCTGGTAGTAAATGATACATTTTCAATGATTGCCAATGACGGAAAAGAGCATTTGCTGTACGACCTGGATAAAAAACATCAGGATTTTGTGCTAATAAATCAGCAAATACTTCGAGAGTTGGATTTGCACTCTGAAAAAATAAATCAATTAAAATATAATTATTATCGAATTAATTAATTAATTAATTAATTACAGATTTGACTGTGCTCAAAATTTGTTCTTCAGCTTGACTCCATAATGCTTTATCTTGGACAGCTGCAATCATATCAGGATGTAGATTTCTCATTGCAGAAACAGCAACTCGAGAAACAGCTTGATCATATAATAAAGCATACCAACGTTGTTGTAATTCTTGAACAGTAAATTTACATGAAAACTTTGTGCCTAAATGTACGGTACGCAAATCGTTAGTTTGTTGAACACCTATAATCAATGCTAAATCATCAGTTGGTTTCCAACGACCCAAATCTTTAGTAGCAAATTGATTCTGTTGGCGACTTTTCTTATTACGTCTAGATGTACTAGTTACTGTTTTCGAGACAGGTTTACGCTTTAAATCGGTACTATGTGGTGTAACTGGAGTATTAACAACAGGTGGAGTTGAAGGACTTGCTACAGAAAAGTCAGAATGGGGCTGTTGTGTCCGCGAACGATTATTCTACAATTATAAAGTTAATCAGCCAATAAAATCAAGTTTTAATAATTACTTTGACTGTATTTAATCCTGGTAATCCTAAACTGTACTCCACTAACTCATCGTCAAACTTCTTACGTTTGATTGAACGATTTGAGCTGAAAGTTTAAACAATCCTAACCTCAATTTGTTTTTTCCAAGTTTATACTCACCTCCGCCGTTTTGTTACATCCGAACTATCCATTAATTGATTCTGAGATAAACTAGCATATAATTCGGATTTTTCTCCCGGAGATTGAAGCATTTCTTCTTGAAAACTTTCCATCTTTTAGACTAAACAATACTGTCAAAATTAACTATTAATTTGACAGAAAGTACGCGAAATACAAAATGAGTAACGAATTGAAATGTAGAATTTCAATAAAAAAACGAATTTATGAAAATGTTTTACGTGGAAAAGTACAATTAGTATCAAAAAAATCGATAATTATTCAACAAGCTTTTATTGAAGTATGAAAAAAAAAACATTCTAAAAATGCGAACTTTTCTATAATTATGTCTAGATTACAGGAATCGCAAATTGTAGTTTTAAATTAAACAAAAATTATATAGAAAATTGGAAAATTTATTCAAAAAACACAGCCGTAACAGGCTTTCAACAGTTTTATTATACAAGACATGCTTTATGTGGGGGTGAATTTGCCCATCAACATATGGGAAATGAATCGTATAAATTTTTTTGTTATTGGCCCTCAAGACTCCCAGGAACTTGGTTTGGCGAATTTGGCAGTGTTAAGTAACTTGAATAAATTCTATAAAGTTTTAAATTATAATTTCAGATACATAGCAAAAGTTACTGTAAAATTAGAAACCGAAGAAATTTACACGCATTCCCAATTCATTTTTGTCAAATTCAAACGAAACTTAACAACCGAAAATCATTTATTATTTGAAGCACGTGTGGATATTCGTCGTAATTTTGCTTCAAAATCTGCTGGAGGTGTTAGAGTCAGTGTATGGATACCTTTATGTGGAATAGCCGCCGGACAATCAATCCCTGTTCTTTGTTCTGTGAAAAATTTATCCAAACTACATTTCGGCAGTCTTTTATTTATTCTCACTCGAATAGATATCTATCGAAGCGATAGTCCGATTCAAGCAATAAAACAAGTCCGAACGGATATTTGTCGAGTCGCTCGAATGGTTAATATCCATAAAGGCACTTTCGATTATTATTCAGTTTTAAAGACTGATTCTGATACAATTCCAACAAGTCAATTTTATAAATGCACTTGCTGTCAGATTATCTACGAAGTATGGGTGTCTTTACAAGGTGCTTTTAAAAGATATCGCCGATACGGTTATCCAAATGTTGATACTCCAGGTATTCCGCTAATTATTGGAACCCAACCGATCAAAAATTTCAATACTTACGAAATAACAGCGGAAGTTTTCAAGAAAATGTATGAATATAATGTGCCGATATTTATTGATGAATTACCGGAAGATTTCAAACAAATAATTCATAAAACTGAAGAAGAATTGAGTAAGGAAGCTTTAGATAATTTACAAAGACAACTGGAAGTGAATGAACAATTATTAACAACTATTAATCAACAACAAAAATCAACAATCAATTTGGATTTCGTTTAATAAAATTTCCAACAAGTAGAACGTGGCGAGCTGCATTGTTGATATGTTTGAAACGATCAGGACCTAGGTGAATGCCTCCATACCATCGTGATACCACAACCATCACATTTGTTACATTGAGAATTTGAAGTAAATGTAAAACACGCCCACCGGCATGGGTTTCACCATCATCATCACAATCTTGAAGAATTGTTCCTTCAGAGGTTTGAATTTTATAAGCTGTAATGTTATGCGTAGCTTGAGATATTTTTTTATTTTCTAATAAAAAATCCAAAAAAGATTTTGTGTCTTCTAACGAATACACAGCACTTGCATGGCCTTGGAAGACACTTTTCCTGTCTTGAATTATCTCACCATGATACACTTCTTTTGAATACGTTTTTTCTTTTTGAATTGGTACATCACTCTTTTCGGTATTTAACTCAACAAATATATCATTATTATTAGTTAATTCTTTCAGTTTTTCTATCCATTGATATAAAATAGGACTACCTTTATTATTTCTATAAATCAATTTAAAAAATTAATTTGTGTAATTTAAATCGAATTACACTTACGCATAGATTGTATTGAATTCATTTGTAATTGTTTGTCGTCGTTGAAGTGTTAAAGTCGGGGCTAGTAATTCAAAACTTGGAGGAGCTCTTGAAGGATAGTCTTCATTTAAGGTTATGTACAATTGTACATTTTGATTGATTTTCATACAAAAAGAGTTTATCGATTCTTGTGTTGTAAATAAGTCAGGATATATCGACTTTAAAGCTTCTATTTCGTCACACTGTTCTGCTAAATTATCCATTTTTATTAAAAGTTAGGTTATGGAAAAGTGAAGTTATAACAATACTAAAGTTTATTTCTTTGATAAATAATAAAATTCAAACACAAATTACTGTTGTTTTTCAAACATTTAATATTAAATTCTATCAAATATTTTTGAAAAGTTGTTTATTTAACAAAAACGTAGGTTAGGTTTATGATAAAAGTGAGGTTATAATAACAACAACACGAACGTTGTTTTCTCTATTAAATATTGTATTTACTGTTTTTTTGTTGAATTAAATAATAAAAGATGCAACCAAAGTTGCTTGAGCTCCGCCCGAACAGATCGCTCCTAAATTCCAACTTTGATGGTTACAAATTGTCATTAACTCAAATCCCAACTTTTAGTGAAGATTTGAAACAACCAGTGCATCGACTAACTCCCGATGTAAACGAATATTCTCTTTTACATGCGAAATTATTTGCTCTTCATAATCATTTAATCCCCGACATCGATGACTCTAATACAGTTTATTACATCGATAAAGAATTTAACATTCAAAAATACACATTTCAAGACTATAACTTTACCAATACAATCGTTTGGAAGATACCTTTTCATCGAACTCCCACATCCGGGGACTATAATGCTTCAATGAAATTCACAACATCTAAATTTGTAGCTGTTGCTGATGGTATGGGTTGTTTGTATGTTCTAAATACAAATCAAGCATGGGAATTAGTTTATTCGGGTGAAGTTGCAGGTCCTGATCAGAAATTCATAATCAGTGATGTGGTATTTAACGAAGGAAATAAACCCCAACTTCATTTACTTTTAACAAATATAACTCGTAATTCGAACGAAAGACATTCAACAATTTTATATTGGATTACTTTAGAAAAAAGCGTAAATAGTTGGAATGAAGCAGCTTTAAGACAACTTTCAATCAATGGTTTTGTACAATATGCAAATTTAGAACGAAATTGCGAAGCGATTTATGTTGTTAGCGATTCTGGATGTAATTTTCATCTAGATTCCGAAAATGAAATAAAAAACGTTGAAAAGAAATACAAATGGACGCAAGGACGCGAAGATTTGACTTTAAAATTTTCGAGGAATCAAGAGATAAATAAAAATTTAGTCCAAGTTCAAAGTGAATCTACAAAAATATTGGTAAAATATAAAGATGAAATAATTCTTGAAGGAGAGTTATATCAAAGAATTGATTCATCAATGACTTGTTGGAGTATTCAACAAAATTGTCTTGAAATTATTCTACAAAAAGCGGAAGTTGGATTAATGTGGACAGAAGTTGTTATTGGAGACGGAACAGGTGAATATGTTCCAGATCCTGGGTTAATTGATGAAATCAATGAGAAGTTAGCACCTTTTACGAGCAACACAGAGGTAAAATGAATCCCAATATTGATTATTTTATGAATTTAATCATTTTCTAGTCTACACCTTTATCTGGGACAACGTTCAACAGTCAACAAATCGAAGAATGTGACTTTGAATGTGACAAATTAACAATTTTCGAACGCTTATCTCGCGATTTTCACAATCTAACTCATAAAGTTACACTGGGATCTCATCAAATTCTCCTCATTGTCAATTTAGATAGAAATTTACCTCCAGCTTTCGGAGTTCGAAACGACGTTGATGTTTGTATTTGGCAAGCAATAAAATCTCAAGACTTCAATTTAGAACATAAAGGAACTCTTCTAGCAATGGGTTACATTCAAGCATCCAAACAACAAATGAAATTCTTCACAACTTGTCCCGACTTATCCTACTCTGTAATTTGCGAATCAACAAAACATATCTTCATTTACAGTCAAAATAAAACTATAGGTTGTAATGAAATAAGAAATCGAATAACTGGACAGAGAGTGACTTCAATGGCTCAACAACAAGTTTATAGTTTACCTTCAAATGATGAAATTTTAGGAATTTATGCTTCGTATTCTTGTTTGTTTATTCTAACAGAAAAATTTATTTCAGTTTTAAAATTATGATTGAACAACCTGACGACATGCTGAATTGATATCAGGATATTTAAATTGAAAACCTAAATCTTGTGCTTTTTTGGGGATTACTTTTTGTCCTTTTGTTAACATTATAGCTCTTTCTTTATTCAATAATAAATTAAGAACTAATTCAGGAACAGGAAAGAATGCAGGACGCATTAATGCTTTAGCAAACGCCTGAAAATATCCAATAAATAAAAAATATATCAATTTTATAATAAATAACATACATTTGAGAAGTCTTTGTTTGTGATAATTTGTGGTGCAACTCCATTAACAACTCCTTCAACTTTATTATTTTTAATACTCCAAAGTATTAAACTGATTAAATCTTCCAAATGAATCCATGGTAAGAATTGATTTCCAGGCATTACAGGTCCTCCTAAACCAAGAAAAAATGGTAAATATAACTGTTTAATCATTCCTCCATTTCTTCCTAAAACAACTCCACTTCGAATAGTAACACGTCTGGTTAAATTTTCAGCCAATTTGGCAGCATTCTCCCATTCTATACATAATTTCGATAAAAAATCAAATTCTTCTCCAACACAATTCTCATCGTATGTATGATCTTTATCTGGTTTATAAATCCCAACTCCTGACATTGTCACAAAAACTGATGGTTTTTTCTGAGCGTGTTCAATTGCACGAACTAGAGATGTTGTAGTATTTACTCTTGAATTAAAAACGTTTTGTTTGAAGCCAGCATTCCAGCGTTGTTTCATATCGAGAACATTTTGACCGGCTAAATTAATTACAACGGAGACTCCTTCAGGAAGACCTAGGTGATTTAAATCGTTCCAAGTCATACGTTGAGGGCCTGGCATACGACTAATTACTGTTACATTGTAGCCTTGTGACTTGAGAGCTGCACATAAGTGGCTTCCTATAAAGCCCGTGCCACCTCCTAAAAAAAAAATGTGACTTTTGGGGGGCTATACAAAAAAGAGTCGCTAACCCACAAGAACCGTCCCAAATAGTGATTTCGACATTTTGTTAAACAAAAACCAACATTTGATCTAAAAAATGATGAGTTATATTCATCCGAAGGTAAAAATAAATACTTACAGTTTTTGTTCAGTCAAAATTTTTAGGGATTTTCAGTTTTCATTTGACATTTATTATTAGTTGGTATTTCTTGCTTCATAAACATAACCTATCTGCTTAAGTTTTGTCGAAAAATGCAAATATTTATGTGTTAACAATGCCAGAATCAATAGAACTTCTTTTTTTCGATACTTTTGCGCACGACAATACTGAGGTAATTATAAATTTTATTATTTCAACAACTTTTTTTTTTATTGATCTAGGAGTTGAACTTGGATTTGGTACAATTCCCCAAACCTGTATATGTAACTGAAGTTCGAATAATTCCTCTAGGAGCTCGTGTCCAAGCTGATTTTCCTGGTGGAGTTCGATTGGGAGCCACAAATCCCAGTCAATTCCAAATTGAGTTTTTTGTTAACGATTTAGGCAAGCCAGGTGCTAGTACATTTGAAAGTTTGGGAGGTTTTGAATACAATCAAAACGGTTGTATCAATTTGAATTGTATTCCTGAAGATACAGTTCGGAAAATTCCAACTGATGGTTTAGTTCTAAGAGGATGGTATACTACCATTACTTTAGCTGTATATGGAACACTGACTAATAATATAACTGAACAAATAGTACAACCTATTGTTAATCCATCATTACCAGCACAACCCAACACTATTGCTGACGCTCAACAAATAATCTCGGCCAATCATCCAATTGAAAATGAATGGAATCAAGAAAATATAACCGAATATAATCAGAATGCCTCCTATCAACAAAGTTACAATCAAGCAGAAAATTACACTCAAGAATACAATGAGTATTATAGTGATGTTCCTAAAGATCCTAGAAGTTATCATCTTAATGAAAATGAATGGGATAAAAGTAAAGATAGAGAGCGACAGTATCAAGTAATATTTTGAAGATCGATTAAATTTTTCTTAATTAATTATTGAATTTTTTTTTTAGAAAACTGGTAGTAACAGCGAACGCAGCGATAAAGACAAGTCTTATAGGCCTCGGAGTCGCGATCGCGATCGTCCTTCGCGTGATTATCGCGAAGTTAGTCGCGAACGTGAATGGGATAGAGATTGGGATCGTAATCGTGAACGCTCGTATAAACACGATGATTATCGAAGATATGATCGTGAAGATCGTAAACGTCCGAGAACACCACCGATTCAATCACCCAAACGCCCTCATACACCACACAAAGAATCAACATCACCTCTAGCTACTGATAGTTTAAGTGATGAAGAAAAAGATAAAGAAATGAAAGAAGAACATAAAAGTCCATTGAAAGAACCGACACCACCGCCACCACCTCCTGAAGAAACTCCCACACAAATGGATGTGGAAGAATTCGAACCGATTTTAAGCGACGAAGAAATTGTTGATGAAGAGTTAGATTATGATTTAACAGCATATACAAATAATGATGATTTGATAAAATTATTTATACCGGGTGTTACAAATTTACGTAAGTTTGAACAAAAATCACTTTTTCAAATTGAAAATGCAAAGATTTTGATTGATGAGAATTTCAAAACGACAATTGGAATTGTTGATGATTATTTTAATTCAAGTATTACAAAATATGTTTTGGATGATTTTCCAAAACTTAATCAAGAAATTAAAGAAGAGTTTATACATTTAAGTGAGAAATTAATTACGATTTTTAATAGTATTGAACATTTTTGTGAAATAATTCGACTTTATTCAATGATTCAAAATGTAAATTTTTCAAGTAATGAAGATAAGGAATTGATCGGACAAGTGAATACTATTACTATAACCCTTGTTGATTGGTTGAAAATTGCAACAAATTATGAAATGGCAAATATGCAAAATCTGCCAGTTTATAAAATTCGACATATAAAATGTGGAGTTCGATTGGTTGAATTTTGTTGTAATAGTTTGGATTTAGTTAAATTACTTTGGGATTGGAATTATAATATTCATCAAATTCTTTTTAATCTCTACGATCAAGAATACATGGCTTTATCAATTAAATTAATGATAATTAAAGCATTAGATACATATTTACTCCATAAATTTGCAATTGAGAAATTTCTTATTGGAAATAATGATTCTTTAAATTATAAAGAAAATGGATATCACGATTCATTGTGCAGTTCTAATAACAATGGATATAAAATCTTGGTTGAAAAATTACGCAAAAATCCATCAGTTCGATTAAAATTTGCTATAAATTCAATTTTGAAAAAATTAAATTTATACGAAATTTTCCATAAACTACATTCATTAATTTCGGATTTACGAACAAAATCTGATGTAAATCTAGACTTAATTATTAAAGCTTTAGATCAAATTTTGAATGCAACTCAAGATGGACAATTTGCGTTTTCTCAGCCGAAACGTTTTCTTCCTGTTTCAAGTCAATACGAAATTGCACGAACTCCAAAAAATATTCTTGTAATTTATTATCGAATGTTTGATTTAATTCAATCAATTTTTGTCTTATTAACAAATCCAAAGACTTTTAATCAACCGATTATTAAAACTTTTGTTTTTGATATATTATCAGATTTAGTAAAATCACAAGAAGGTTTGGATTATCTTGCTGATAATTATGAAACTGTTCAATATCTTTTAAAATGTCTATTGAGAAGTGATGAAGATGATTTTGTTGATGCTAAATCACATAATTTGGGACTTGAAATAACATATAAAATCGAAATTTTGTATTATATCAACAGTTTGAAGAGTTTAGGATTGAAATTTGATTATGATTATGAGAATTTAGAAATAATTGATCAACTTCATGGTCTTTTTTGTTTAACATTTACTCATATGGGACGTATTTGTGTCAGCCAAGTTTTGGGAATGAAAGATAATATAACAAGTTTACTTCAATTTCTTGACGATTTTAATATCAAAGAAAAATCGGAGAATTTAATGATGAAATTGAAAAAATCACCTGCTATCGCATACATTTTTGATTTAATTTTTTTCACTATAACATCAACATCTAATGTGCAATTTCTTGAAACTTATTTCAAACAAATCAATCAATTGGTTGATGCTGACTATTTTGAAGATTCAACTCAACAACGTCTATCAGAAATCAAATCATTTCTATCTCCTCTTGAAAATGTCGTAATACATTATGACAACATATCTCATTTTGTTGAAATAATCAACAAAAACATCGACAATGTCACTTCTTTTCCAGGCCAATTAATCACATCTTTACGAATTATGCATCATTTTGGAATTTCTCCATATTCCAACTGTGAAAATTACATTGAACTCAAATACAAACATTCAGTTTTACAATTATTCTCATTGGATGGAATGAGTTTGATTTTGAAAATTTTACAAAAGATTTGTGATTATTATCAACAACCAAATCTGCACACTTTTGTTTTTGCTTCAATTCATGGTTTTACAATTTTGAATGTGATTCAACCATGTTTGGAATTGTTAAAACAAATGTTAACATACGTGATTGAATGCCGAAATACCAATTTTAAAGATTTAACAGCTGTGAATGTTCTTCTTCAAACTTATAATTTATTAAATTCTTATCCGACTACAAATTATCAAGCGCAAGATTGTTGTAAAATTATAATCGATACTCTTTTAGTATACACTCAGCCTGTTTCAGAAGATGTTACTGAAAAAGATTCGTTAAGTAAGACATTATGGACGTTGATGGTTGGTGAAGTGATTAAATTTATAACAACAGCGCCATATACTTTCATTCCTGGATTGTTAGTTTTATCAGAATTGTTACCACTGCCTTTACCGATTGAAACTAATAATAATGATTTAACAAAAGATGAGATAGTTTGGGCTGTTAATTTACGCAAATTGTGGTCTGCACATTTACATCTTCATAGTAATAGTATTCAAGAATTGATTAATAAATTATGCACGACTTCTAATCCACAATTACTTAATCTTTTGCGAAGAGTTTGTGTCCAAATTGCCGATTTAGCATCAAATTCTGCGTTAATGATAGCACGTGGTGTTTTAGATTCAGTTTTATCAATCGACGATAAATTAAATGGTCATACTTCTCGTCTTTTAAATTTCTTAGCTTGTTTAGTTACTCATGCAACTTTAAAATGTGCAATTTTATATTTAATTCGCAATTCGAATACTAAATCTGATGAAAAATATTCATTGTTATTGCAAATTTTTACCAAAATTTTGAAAATTCAAAATGAGTCTTCGACAAATATTCAAGCACAAGAATGTATTTTGAGTATTATTCAAAGTTTGTGTGATGTTGAATTAACAGTAATGCAAAATACCGAATCGGATTTATATTTATCTAATGCTTTACCAATCAAAGAACATGTGCTGAATTTTTTATCAATGATTTTGGATTTTTTACAAATGGATAGTTGTTTTGTTACTTATTTACCAGCAATACGAACATTGCTATTATTAACAGAACATGATTATGGATTCTATCATTTGCGAGAACAAATTAATAAAAGAAGTAATGTTTTTGGTATAATTCTGAAAAAGTTGAAAAATTTAACAAAAGATAATGAGTGTCTATCGACACTTAACACGTTAATTGAATTTCTACGAGTTTGTGCAACAACTGAAGATGTCGAAGCTACTTTTTATACCCCTCGACGTATGAAAATGTCAATTGGAGAAATTAAAAATATGATTGGTTGGAAAAAAAATGACGACGAACAACATCCGTTACAAATAATAGAAGAAATTTTGAAAAAACTCAAAACTGAAGATTTAACTTTTGAACGTTTATGGGAAAGTGTTAACTCATTAGTAATTTCTTTAGAATCTGAAGATACCTACAAAGAAACTTATCAAGAACCGCTACTTCCTGAACCCGAATCACTTCTTGTTCAATTCTCTGGACGATTAATTTATAATTGTTCGGAAATTTGTGATGATCGACTTACAATTCGTTATTGGTTATCGAATTCAAATGATGAATCTGAAACTGAAAATGTTTCTTGTGATTTGAGTGAAATCGTTCGACAATTTTTGCCGCAAGAATTTAATATTGCCCGTGAGATTGAAAAGTTGTGTCGTATTTGTCCGAATGAAAATAGCAATGAGAAAGATAGTCATGAGAATGATCAGAAAGTGAAAATGAAGAAACCATTTGGTTTGTGTTGGGTTATTTAAATTTTTGGGAAATTATCAATTTTGTTTTAGTTACTCCGATTCGAAGTCGAGGTTTTCCAAGAACGATTCAACAAAGAACGGATTTGTTTAGGTCAAGACCACCGAATACGTCGCGACCGCCGTCACTTCATGTGGATGATTTTGTGGCTTTAGAAACTTGTGGAGCGCAACCGACTGGACCGACAGGGTATAATAAATTTAGTAGAGAGTTATTAGCATCGACGAGATTAGCTAGAGGAAGTAGAGGACGAGTGTTTGTGGCTTCGGAAAGGTAAATTTTAAATTTTAATCCAAGAAAAAAATTGTAACAGTTTTTACAGGTCATGGTGGGGTGTCAATCTTGTGCGAGGCTCCTATTAATAAATTATGTATTTGCATGTACTAATAAATCATTAACAATTAGTGAGAAATTGCTGTTTTATTTATTTACAGATAAAATAGATTTTAATTTTTTGTTAACAAATTTTGAAAAAAAAAAAAAACAGCGTTATCTTTGAGACTATGTTAGTACTAGAGTAATTGTTGCCAAATACAATTTTTATTATTTTTATTGATTAAAATTCCTTTAATTTTTTGCATTTTTTTTTTAATAATTTATAATCAAATTGTATAAAATTCAGCAATAAATAAATAATTTAAAGTATTTTAACATTTAATTTATTAATTTATTTTTACAGTCTTTTTATTTTGCTTTTCCTCTTTTGTCAAATGGGTTTCACTATTTATCAAATGACTTTTACACATACTAAATATCTCACATTATACAATGGTAGATGGTTTTTTTTTGAAATGATACGAATACTATAGAAAATTAAAGAAAAGAAAAACTCGTCTAGGATTTTTGATTGATGAGATTTGAAGTGAAAAAGCGTCCTCTATGAGATTACATCAGTTCTAAAGAAAAATTGGCGCGACAGAAAGCTTTATATTTTTTGATAATAAACATCAAAAAAATTAAATTCATAACTAAATTGTTCAAAATTAAGCAATAAATGAATAATTTGAGGTATTTACGCATTAAAATATTATTTTAAATTGTAATTTATTATTAAAAAAAATTGTCTATGGATTTTTGATTGATAAGTTTGAAGGAAAAAATCGCCCTCTATGAGATTACACCAATTCTAAAAAAAAAAAAAAAAATTGGCGCGACAGACAACTTTATATTTTATTGACGATAACAAACATCGATAAAATTGATAAGATAAAACTTCCAAATTAAAAAACGTGTTTGTGACTAAAATTAACCCAAATTTTTCAGAAATAAAATAAAATTGATACATGTCAGAAATACCTATCTAAAAATCAAAGCCACCTTTTGCTGAAAGAATTAAAGAAAGAATTTTGTAAAACATAAGTACCGAGCACGTAAGTAATTATTAATAAATTAGTAATTATTTATTAATAATTTATTAATTAATTGATTTAGAAACAATTTTAGTTATGCTGTTAATCCCATAACCAAACGTTTACTTGGAACAATTGACAATCACAACAATAAACAAACTTGTCCAAACGTCATTAATTCGAAAATTAAAAATACTCCGCGTTTAGGAAATTGATTATAAAAGTACCGTTCAATCCCAGAAGAGTTCGTAGCAGTCGTTCTTGGAGCGCCAGTAGCATGCGCACTCGTTCTTCATTGACAACCAGAAGAAATCATTGCCGTTAGGTGCGTTTAGGTCAGTTTTTAATGTTTCGTGAATTTTCTAACAAATCTTTTCAGATTATCGCCATGAAAATAGTTTTGATTAGTGTAAATTCAAGAATGCATTGGTTATTCATCGGTACCAGATAACGTATGAAATAGTACGGTGGCATCAACCTGAGCAACATCATCAACGCGGGGTTCCTCTGGCACGTGCAGGTATGCCGGCGTCTACTCTCGATCCCGTCAATGCGGCTCTACGCTCCGCTCTTTCTAAAAGCGATAATACAAGTTTGGATGAAAAACTAGCAGGTGCTTCGAAAAAAGCTCTACTTGCTAATATTGAATTCGAAGCAGCGGGAAGCTATCAAAGTACTGTTTTAGATAAACTTAAATCGAAATATATTGTTTTGAAAAATTCGGATGTGCCTCAGCCAAGGTAAGATTTGTAAAATTGAATTGGTTAAATTTTGCAAATTGAATGATTTTTAGTAAGCCTGAGGAGGATATGGGTGCTGATGAGACACTTAAATTAGCCACACATGAATTGTATCCATTTGAAGCGGTTCAATTGGGTTGGGGCAAATGTGATTGGTCTGTGGGTGCTGGGATGATTAATATGGGCAATACATGTTATCTTAATTCAACTTTACAAGCTTTATTCCATGTTCCTGCATTGGTTAATTGGCTTATTTCGGATAAAGAACACACACAACAATGTCAAGATTCAGGTGGTTTGTGTATAATTTGTGCAATGCGTAAAACCCTTCAAGATTCCCAACAAAGCACAACAAATTCAATCCGTCCCTTATTAATTTATAATAAATTACGTTTGGTTTGTCGAAATTTAATCCCAGGTCGTCAAGAAGATGCTCATGAATTTCTTAGATATTTAGTTGAAGCAATGGAAAAATCGTATTTAAGTCGATTTAAAAATCATCATGAATTTGATTCAAAAGTGAAAGAAACAACACCATTAAATCAAATCTTAGGCGGTTATTTACGATCGGCTGTGAGATGTTTGAAATGTGGACATGTTAGTACAACTTTTCAACATTTTCAAGATTTACTATTGGATATAAGGAAAGCACAAACATTAGATGAAGCTTTAGAAGGGTATTTTGCTAGAGAAAAATTAGATGATGATTCCTATCATTGTCAGTCTTGTCAAAAGAAGGTAAATTTAATTGAATTTTTACAATTTTTTAATTTCTTGATTTTAGGTACCTGCAACAAAACAATTTTCACTTGAAAGAGCACCAATGGTTCTTTGTATTCAATTGAAACGGTTTTCAGTTAGCAATAATAAAATTACTAAACATATACATTTTCGACAAAGGCTGGATTTAACAAGGTATGCCAGACATCGTCCCAGTGTTCCACTGATCTATAGACTTGTTGCCTTAGTCACACATATGGGTCCTACTGTTAATTGTGGCCACTACACTGCAGTTGCCCAAGCACCCACTGGTAATTTTTACCAGTTTGACGATAGTATGGTAAGTTACATACAATAATTTCCAACAAAACTGTTGATTTTGTCGTAAAATAACAATTGAAACTAATTGTTGCGTTGATTGTTAGGTTCGCGTGATATCTCACCAAGCTGTGTTCAATACAAATGCTTATATAATGCTCTACGAATTAGAATCGTCTCCTTTTACTCAAAAATCAAATCAGCCGGAAGTCAGTACCAACACCAATAATAATCCATCAAAGCCTTCAGCAAATGGTATTGGTTTTACAAGTGAAAAAGTCTATGGTCCTGAATTACCCACCGAAAAAATTGAAACTAATAAATGTAACGGTGAGACTTTAGTTGTAACAGCAAATGGTAATAGTTCAGAATCATTAAGTACAAGTGATAGTGAACCAGAAGCAGCCGCAACAACAACTACAACTATACAAAAATCAAGCGAGAATCAATCTTCAAAAAAAGAACTTACATTAAGACCAGTTCTAACAAAGTTAGTTCCATACGAAACCGATGATTCAAGTTGTTCGGAAGAATCAACTCATGATAATGAGTATCGAGTTTCAACAAAAGCAGCAGTCGGTGAATGGAAAGTAACATCGACTGAATCACATAAGAAACAAGATGGAACAATAAATGAATTATTTAAAATGTCACATAGTGGATATTCAGCGCCGGTAGCATCATGGAATGGAACTAAAGCGCAATTAACAAAAGAAATTAGTAATGAAAGAAGAGAAGAAAGAAAACGAAGTTTTAGTGATAGTTTAGATCAGGGAAAAGTAAAACATCAGAAAACTAATAATAATAGTCCATTTAAATCAAATCCTGGATACAATCCAGTTCAAGAATTTCATAATGCAAAAAATTGGGGTCAAAATTACAAGTCATTTTATTCGGGAAATAGACATAGGAGAAATTTTCACCGGAAAAGTTTTCATAAAAGTTATCGTTTTAGACAGTGATTATAAATGTATAATATTGTGCATATAGTGTATTTTTTAATTAGAGAATAAGTGACGAAATTGTGAGTTTATTTATATTATAAGTATTTATATTAAAAACAAAAATTTCCAATGTAATTTTTAAAATTAGGCTAGAAGATTTTTGATTTTTTAATTAGCATTAGCAAAATGGTATTTGTTTGTGCTTGATGTATCATATTGCATTTAACAATGCTTTTTTTTTTTTTTGTACATTTTCTATAAAGCAAACTTTTACCATTAATTTAGTGAATAATTTTGTCACAAAGTTGCTTTATTTTATTAATAAAAATGTATAATGGACTGTATGCAATCTTTGGACAATTGTTAATAGTTCAGCCTACACTGTGTGTATTCACTTTAGGACATTTATTAAATAAATTTTTTGTACTGATGTAAAAATTTATTAACAATTTATAGATAAATTATACTTTTTATGTTTTAAATAATCAGGTATAATACTTAGAAATGCGTATCCTTTAATTATTTCTATTATTATAGAAATTTTAGCGTTTTTAAGATCGACTTTATGATCGGATCGAAATGTTGATACTTTTTCGGCTATATCTTTGATTACTTCATCTCTTGTAATAGTATTGTTATTTCTATGATTAAAATTCACTGAAAAAGTTTGAGGAGAGTCTTTGAAATGATTTTCTGCTAATTTCATAAATGCATCTCCTATATCTTTAACTGTGGCTTTACAAGTTGTTTCGATTGGAACTAGACGTAACAGAAACTTGGTTTTTTGATAGGCGTTCTCTTGAATATCTTTGATTATAGCTTGGGCTAGTTCCACAGGGTTTGATAGCGTTGTTTTGATAAAAAGTAAATTTCTTGCACCTGAAGTAATTACTTGGAATCTTTTTTTACCACTTGATTCTGTCTTCAAGCCTGCAACTTCATTATTTAATGAATCTGTGATGTCTTCATCTGGCTTTGACTCCACTTCTAGTGGCTCATGATATAATTTATCAACATATTCATTGAGTAGATTGTACGATTCTTTTATACAATCTTTTTCGCGATTGTTACAACTACATAAAAAACCTTGTAAATTTGCTTCCAATCCATTTTTCTTCAAGCTTTGTGGAATTTTATGAAAATATTTTTGAGGTTTAGTTTTATTCATTTCGATTGACACAGTTCGATTGTTGGCAGCACTTGCTGTCAAACAATAACAAAATTTCCTTTTTAAGACTTCCTGAATCTTAATTTGTAAAAAAATGGCAAAAGTAGATATGGAATTAAAAAAGGTAATTGTTATTCATAGAAATTAAACATTTTTCATTTGTTTTCCAGGCGTTTGCCGAACTACAAGAAAAACAAATCGACACAACCCAAAAACTCCGTATTGCCGATCTTCAAATTGAGACTTTAAAACGAAATAAACAACATGCAGTATTTACAGAACGGTAATCTAATAATTCTCATTAAAATATGCATAAATTTGTTGTATTATTTGTAGAGAAATTGATGCTTTAGCTGTTGGTACCAAAACATACGAAGCAGTTGGCCGCATGTTTGTATTAACCCCTATCGATCAAGTCAAATCGAATTTACAGAAAAAACAAGCACAAGCCGATGAAAAAATCAAAGTTTTACAAAATAATAAGACTTATTTAGAAAATAGTTTAAAGGATGCTACAAATAGTTTACGTGAGTTAGTACAACAGAAAAAAGAATCTTAAAACATTTCAATTAATAGCTGTTTCAAATAATAAAGGTTCAGTTTGTGGATTTTCATCAATGTTTAAAGGTTTATGTAAAAGTTTAAATATTCCTGTGCCTATAGGTGCAGGCATACCCATGATTATATTTTCTGAAACTCCATTTATTTTATCGTTTTGTCCATAATAAGCAGCATCAAATAGGTGATCAGCGGTTTTTTCAAACTAAAATTCAATTATTATTCAAATTTCTAATAAATTTATAACTTACTGAAGCTAAATTAAGAATGGATTGTTTCATTTTTGATAAACCATATCGTGTGATTCCTAGAACTTCCCCAGTATGGGTCATTTGAGCTGCTAGTAACATTATATGTCGATAATCAACACTCATTCCATGGTTTTCCATAACCATCTTAATTTCAGACATTATCGTCTCTCTAAAAAACAATTAGTCAAATTTTTGATAAAACATTTAAAAATTAAACCTTGCAGCTTCGATTCCTAAAGTATGATAAACTTCCATAATATTATTCGAGAAAGTTTTCGTACCTAAAACCCCATACGTCGCTATAACTTCTCTCAAATTATCACCTTCAACACATAAATTATACAAAGTTTGTCTTCCTTTTTGTTCTTTTGCTATAACAGCCCGATTAACGGTCGGTAATCCTTTAACTACAACTTTCGGTATTTTATCTTTTAATTCATTCAATGCGAAATTAAAGCGTGTTGAACTTTTCGCTCCACTTGGATGTATTGTTATAATTGTATCACTTTCAACTCGGACTTCGTTCGGTTTTAGTTTCAATTTCGAAGTACAAATATTAAACCTCACAGTTTCTGCATTTATTTCCAATCTTAATAATTTAATCCTTTCGTAATTTAATTGAATTAGCAAAAAGCATTCATTTGCTGTATAAATTTCATCAATAAACGACGCAATTTCCCCCAAAGTTGTTCGTTCAATTCTTGCTTTAACTTCTCTCGCAAATCCAATATCTTTGGGATTACTTAAACTCGCTGTTATAATCGGAGTGCTAATTTCTTTACTCGCATTGATTATTTCCTTAATTCTTGGTACTCCTTGTGTGATATTCATACTTGCAACTCCAGCAAAATGAAACGTTTTTAAAGTCATTTGTGTGCCAGGTTCTCCAATACTTTGTGCCGCTAACGCCCCAACAGCAGTTCCCGGTTCAATAATCGCTTTACTATATTTCGATCCGCAAGTCTGTAAAAAAGTAACTAATTGACTACAAGTCAATCGTTCGATTTCTTGCACAATTGGAAGTTTGCCAAATTTTTGTTCAATTTTTTCAACTTTAGATGCATAATCTATCATAAAATTTTTCAATTTGGTTTTAAATTCATCATCACATTCGTTTAAAGCGTCAGTTTCGAGGAAAGCGTTAGTTGCGCGGCGTATTTGATTAGAATTTAGAATAATTTCTTCGCGATATGGATATTTAGCTTGGACGTGGCGTAAAACGCGGTCGAAATCAACCGGACAGTCTTTGCCTTCCATAAAAGTCGGGTCGAGACCATCACAGCCGTATTTGATTTGGATTATTCCGCCATCGGCGTTACGCACGGAGCCGTCGTAATGTACGACTAAGTCTTCTAATGATTTAACTAAGCGTCTTTGCATGTAGCCAGTTTCGGCTGTTTTAACTGCAGTATCGACTAAACCTTCACGTCCGCCCATTGTATGGAAAAAGAATTCAGTTGGAGTTAAACCTGTATAAAAGCTGTTTTCGACGAAACCTTTGGCTTCGGGAGTTTTCGCTAAAAATTCATTCATTAATAATAATTCCAACAATAGATCAGATAATATGTACAATAGTGTCTAAAGTGTGGTAATGATCGATTTTCAAACCCATCAGGTACTCGTTTACCATTAAGAGCTTGTTGGCCAACACAAGCTATCATTTGAGAAATATTAATAAAAGAACCTTTTGATCCAGAAAGTGCCATTATCAATGGACTATTAGTTGGATGTAATTCAGCTAAACAAGCTTGGCCTGCATGTTCTCTTATCACTGATAATTCTTTGAGAATTACAGCTTCAAGAGTCTCTTCTGGGGTACATCCGGGTTGGCATTGTAAGCGCCCGTCTCCCATCTGACGGATATATTCGTCGCACTTCGCATAACTACAATACTTTTTTAATATTAAAACTATAACAACGATTTAGTTACCCTTCAGTTAGTAGTTTATTCTTTCGTTTTAATAAACTCTCACTGGGTGTCACGTCTCCAATCCCAATCGAAAAACCGCTATTCATTAAATAATACGACGTCAGTTTTGCCAATCTCCACATTGATTTAATTGCATGTTCTTGTCCAAAATCTCTTAAAATAACATAAAAAATATTACTTCCTTTACTTCCACTTCCTAAATGACTCTTATCCAAAGTACCAGCTATCAATTCGGAATTTCGTATTAAAACATAGGAATCTTTCACACAAAATTCGCGGTTTTTCGTATAAGATTTACCCTTAGCTTCCAGATTAGCTTTAACTGCTGTTTTTTTATTTGGACGAAAAATTAAACTGCATATCTGTTTACCAGACCATAATGGTTTTGGCTAAAATACAATTTTCATCAAATTGAATTAAATTATTAAAATATCATCACTTTTAAAATGCAAGGAATTGGTAAATCAATTCGCATATTAGCATCGCTATCAGCTAATAAAGTTGCTGCTAATTGTGAAGCGTGAGTTTTGTCCAAAAATACATCTTTTTTTGTTAACAAGTAAGCGCCTGTTAAGAAGTCTTGAGTGGCTGCTATTAACAATTCGCCGTTTCTTGGAGTCACCAAATTACTTTTATTCTACACAAAAAAAGTATTAATGAAGACAATTCATATAAATGTCAAAATCTGACAAGTAATGAGAAAATTTCAATTGCTAACTAATGTAACGTAAAAATTCATCCAAACGTAGCGCTAAATACAATTACAATTTGATTTGGAGCACTTGAATTTCCGTTCCTCATTTACATTCATGGTTTTTGATTTCTCGCTTCTAATATCATTGTCAGTTTTGACATTTCAATTACAGAGTGGTTAAGAACAATTTTTTACCCCCATAAGAATGAGCGCTTCCGCTTTTGCTTCTTCCGTTTGCGGCAAATGCAAATTCATTTCATCTCCATCAAAATCTGCATTATACGGATTACAAACACACTCATTAAATCTAAAAGTTCGATGATTATGGATTTTAGCTCGATGTGCCATTATAGATAATTTATGCAAACTTGGTTGTCGATTGAATAAAACAACATCGTCATTCCGTAAATGCCGTTCAACTAAATCACCCAATTTCAGTTCTTGCGCTAATTTCTCTCGATTTCCATATTTCAAAAATTTTTTAAACTCTGATCCTTTTTGTTGGACATAATTAGCACCTGGCCATTTATCTGGTCCATTGATAACTAATTCTTTCATTTGTTCAATATTCGCATGAATTACACGTTCTGGAAATGTAAGAATTTTAGCAACATGAAGCGGAACTCCAACTTGATCGATCTGTAAATTCGGATCTGGGGATATGACAGTGCGTGAAGAGAAATCGACACGTTTTCCGGAAAGATTGCCACGGAAACGACCTTGTTTGCCTTTTAAACGTTGGACTAAGCCGCGACCTGGCTTTTTGGGCATCATGGCTAAAGGCACTCCTGATAGTTCACTGTTAATATAAAGAGCTGTTTGTAATTGGAGAAAATCCCAACCTTCTTGATACATATTTACTGAAGCTCCAGATAACTTGTGTTTTTTAATAACATCATTGATAAAAATTATCTCCGACTGGCGCATTGTTAAATCGTCTTCGTTTCTACAATTTTCCAATTGATAATAGAAAAAAATCAAATTAGAAACTTACGTCCCAGCTTTTAAATCTGAAACAACCGATGGTCGAATAGAAACAGGAGGTACCAACATTCTTGTAAAAATTAAATCTTTAGGTTGCGATTTGCGCGCATCCATTGCTAATAACGGAATATCACTTTGTGGAATTCGTTCAAATAATTTCAAAACGTCAATCGGAGTTAAAATTTGCGAGACATTATTTGTAACATTTAACGCATTTTTAATTTCGGGATTATTTTCAACAGCTGCACTGAATTTTTCAATATGATCTTTGATCAATGTTTCTTTGTTAACACCTCTACTTTTTTCCCATATTATTTTCAATACAGAACCACCGCTACTTCCTTTGCTGGCTGTGAGTTTTTGGACAAATCCATTGGCTGATTTACAATAAGGACAAGTTGTGATTTTCCGACATTTTTCAATAATTTTCTTCCGAATTGCTTTCTTAACCATATAACTTAGATTTTCATTCGATAATCGAATCCTGTATTGGTTTTTTTCGTCTTCAGGAAGAACAACACGTGCACAACTTTTACAAATTGTTTGAAGAATACTGATTATACTTCGGAAGTAACCGACGTGGAAAACTGGCAATTCTAAGTCGATATATCCAAAGTGGCCGACACATAAATTGATATTTTTGCCACAAGTCTGGCATGGGGATTCTTTTGAGTTTGTTCCCTAAAAATCAAATTTGAAAAATTTAATTTCGGGTGTTTCAATTCACCAATCGTTTATCTAAAACTCCATAAGCAATAGGGGTTCTTTGCGCGTCTTGATTATATAGATTTTTGGCCACGACGTGGATATGGGACTGCTGTTGCATTGATTCGGCACTTTCAACACCAAAACTGATGTGCGAGCTGCAAATATTTCATTAAATTGAGAAAACACTCTAATTACGTACATTTTTCTTGCGACATCTGTTTCTCGATATTGTTCTTTGGGCATTTTCGGAAACAAAACATAAATACGATTTAACCTCCAAACCTAACCTCACTAACTTACATAACCTATAAATGCTTTCTAATCATTATTATTTCTCTGAAGGAAAATTAAAATACAGAGAAGTTTTTATTTCTTTTGATTTTTTTTTTTTATAATAATAATTATTAATTTAATGGCATTGTTAATATTATTCGTTTTTTTTTTGACATACTCGCCATTGGTTGCTATCGTATTTAATAAACAAACAAATGCATTCTGGTAAAAAAATCTCAAAAGTGAAAATGATTTTTCCAAGTTTTTTTTTATCAATTCCATGTGTTGATTTAAAACAGACATTGTGGTAGAACAATTTTTTAAAGATTTTAAATATCGTTTCCGTGTGCAATATTTTTGAAACTAATTGACTGTAAGTTTTTGTTTATAATCTTGACGAAAAAGTTTTTTTAATAAAACAATAAGAATAATAATAATAATAACTTTTTTGAAAGTTTGTTTCATATTTTAATTCATTAGTTTTATGATTTTTTTTCTCTTTGGATAGTTTGAAGTGTATGCCTACTTTGATTAGGAAAAAAATTTAGTTACTTATTTTTGACACAGAGTAAAAAATTTATTATCGATTTTCAAATGTTAAAATTATATAAAATGTAACACAATCTGCCCCTAGAGATTGATTTTTCCAAAAATATTAAGTCCAAATTTTAGATTGAAAGAATTTTATTTGCAAAATGTGTGTGTTTCGGCTTTTCTTTGAAAGACATTGTTGGGGTAATACGTTTATATGTGTATGCTAATATGAACCAATTGAACCCAAACAAAAATATTATCTCTTCAATTTATATTTTATTATCAATTCAAAGATTTGTTGTGGTATGTTGTTGGTATTAACAAACATATTATAATGAACGTGTCATTCACCTAAATTATTCCAAGTTTATCTTTTCTATTATTGCAATATAACAATATCATATAAACAGTTATAGTTATGTCATTTTTTTTTATAATAGGGTTGTTGACATTCATTTAAATTTTATAAAACTATTGTGGTTTGATGTAAAATTTTCTATAAAAAATGAGATCTATTTTATTAGAATAGTGAATTAGTAGTTTGTTCCGTCAGCGAAATCCACATTCCATTCTTAAAATATGTCAAAAAGATTTTTGCACACAATTGTAAACAAACTTTCTATTATGATTTTACCTCCCACAAGCATCAGCCATCCGTCGAGATCTTGTTATGCAAATTAGTTGTGGCGATTCATTTGGAAAGTCGATATAAATTGTTTTGGCATTTTGAAATGAAGGAAAAATGTAAAGAATAAAATCTTATTTGAATGAATTTATTATTGCTGCAGTATTGCTTTTGAAATACTGAGTAATTTTACACTTAATAATTAAAACCTACAGAAACTACACAAGTATCATCCTAAATATTTATAAACTATACTGTACACATCAATTTTTCTATAATTATCAGGAAAATAAAATAATATAAATAAACTACTAATAACAAAACCGTTTTACATTGATAAATTTTGGTTTTGTCTAATTAGGTGTGTGTGTGTGTGTATTATTATAATAATGCGCAAAAAAGCATTGAGTATAATTGTATGTTTCGAAAAGACAAATCATAAAAATTTATCGCTATATTCATAAACACGTGTAATTTTTTGTCGCACGACTATAATGGCACTTAAATAGTAAAAAAAAAGAAGAAGAAATATGCAGTAATGTAAAGACTAAAAATATCAACATGTGTTTGATCTAAAAATTGTATTGTTTATGAATAAGCATCCCAAATTTCAAAGGCAAGTTTTTTGGTTTACCATCACAGATGCAATGATAAAAGTAATTATTATTTAAAGATGAAAATAGATTAAACCACTAAGTCTCATAAATACGTATTACAATTTTAAAGATTTATGTGTTGTTATTGTTATTATTATTTACAAATAAATGTTAAGTTAATTGATGCCAGTTTGAAAATGGGTAAATACTGATTTATTATTCTCTGAGAATTAGAAATAATTAATTATTAATAATTATAATAAATGTATGCATTTATTAACCCCGAAATAGTCGAAGATTTAGCAACAAAGAGAAAAATAAAGCTCAGGAGTAAATATGACCTTGTTCGTTGAAGAAAACAAAAAAAATTGCTTGATTAAGTCAGACGAAAAATTTCAAGGATGAACGCAATTATATTAATTACAAAATAAACGTCACACATGTTTTATCTTTTTAATGAAACAATTCACATCTTGCAAATTTATTCGTCCACGTGCGAAAATTTATAGGTTTTTATCAAGTCTGGAGATTTCAACGTCCGATCAGACCGGAATATATATTTTTTTTTGATAAATTTTTTTTTAATTATTTATCTAAGATGAAATACATTAATTAACCTGTTTTGAAAACTATCAAACTCGTTTGTGTGAGAGATGATCTCATACTCACTAGGTATATTATTTTTTTTTGCGTGATTGTTGAGTATTTATTATAAATGTGTAACAATAATTTCATCATCAATATCGTCTTTTTCGTCATCGGTTTCTTCAGGTTCTTGAACGGCTGTTTTATTAGCAGCTTCCATAGCAGCAGCTTTCTTTTCTTTTTCCTTTTGTCTTCGAATTTTATGCATATGATGGATTTCAACACAAGCATACATGAAGAATCCAACTAAGAGTATAGTAAGTTGGACGTACAACTTCATGCGAGCACATAAATGTGTAGCATAAGCATAAGTGATAACAAAACCGGCACTTTCCCAAAGACGATAGTTTGAAAAAGCTGGTTCTTTGTTTCTTCGGAAGAGTGTACCATAAAGACCTATAAAAAGAGATTATACACACATGTAAGGTGAAAATTTGCAATGACATATTATAAAACCCCAAAGGCAAAGAAGGAACCAGTTGGAACTGGTTTAAGAGTATTATGCCTCGAGCATTAATAACACCGTACCTCTACTTCTTGCATAAGGATGGCTATTTTTAGAATTTACTTACCATTAACTTGTGTCTGCCAAACGGCATCACCCACTCCCCACATTCCCGCTGCCACAAAGAATATTATAGGATTGGAAGGATGCGGTCTCCATATTAATAGCCATACTTGAAGAGCTGTATGTACAACAGCTCCTAAGATCATTATTGGTGCTCTTCCTATATATTTCATTACTGATCCAAATAGTAGACAACAAATGGCATTGACAACACCGAAACAAATCATCACATAACCAACTGATGGTATTCCCAAAGCACAAGAAACAAAAGCTTGAGTGAAATCGGCACCGATGAATGCCTGCTCCATACCAATCCATATTGTTATGGGGATGAGCAATTGTTGATATGGTTTCTTTAATTGATAAGCTGTTGCTGATAAAAGTTGAATAGGTGTCATCTCGGGTTGACCAGCACTTGAACGACGTTGTTTTTCGCCATATCTGTAACAATTTTCGATAAGAATTTGGTCAATGACCTGTTTGATTTAAACTGGAACATTGGTTCAAATTTTTGTGTTTTTCATTTATCCACAAGTGACGTAATCTATATCAAGTATTGCATTAATGTATGGAGATTTTAATGATGAATCGAGAAAGAAGTTTTTAATTTCTGACATAGGTTAAAACTGAGGTTTTTAACGACCCAAAAAAAAAAGCATAATAAAATAGCTAAAAAAATCAATAAAAACAAGGAATTTCCGTTTAAATTATAATAGATTTTTCTGTTTAAATTATGATGTAATTAATAGAATTATATTCATTTGTAATTGCGGTTTTGTTTCATATTTTAAACGTTTGATTAAATATTTGAAAAAAATGTTAATATTATTCAAAGAATTGATGGTCATTTGTTTATAAATGTCATTACACTTCGAGCATATTTATATTTTTTATTGCTACATTCTGTAAATAATGAATATTTTTAAAAACTGCATTAACCTTCATCGAAGCTCAAATATTAAAGAAGTGGGTAAATGCTGTCGATTGCCTTCTAAAATCTCATCATCATTAATGATAAAAATATTGGAACTTTTTCTTTTATTTTCTATTTTAATTTTTTTTAATCAAGGGCAGTATAATATTATATAAGTTGCATGTCAGATTCGATGACTGTTTTAAATAATCCAAGTGTAACAAAAGTCATTTTTCTTGAATGTATAGAATACGTAATCGAATTTCAAGGAGCTGAGGGATTCAAAAAAGTGCAATAAAACCTTCAATTAGAATAATATTAATATCTCAAGCACATAATTTTTTCTTATGTTTTGTTGACTTAATAATAATTAACGACTGATGTGCGATTAATAACTGGAATTGTTAATATTTTTATGAAAACTGCTTTAATCCGGTTTAATTTTTTCTTTCTTCAAATCAAACAGACCCAAAATCATGATGTAAGCTTAAAGAAAACATCAATCTATAAAATGCCTCAACCTTGTATATAACACTTTTATAACTTTACTACAATATACCAAATATTTAACAAGCGAATAAATCAAAGGATGAATTTGTGAAGGAAATTTTAATGAGCGAAACATTCCAAGCTAGTACGCGGCCTTGCCAAAGATAAATACCATAGAGTCAAGATGGCGGCCTTCCTTCGTTGGAGAAAGGTGGATGCCGAATTGCAATGCAATCGATTGCTTTCGAATTCTGGTATCTCTGAGAGGAGAGAGAGGTGATTGACATGTAAAAAGGTGACCGGAAGCTGAGAAAACGGATATAGACTAAACATTGGGGTTAATTACGTCAATTCTGCCAGTTTTTTTTTTTCGAAAAAATACTATATCCATTCGGCCTTATTAACAAAAGTTATTAAACATTAAAATGACGTAAGCAATACTTTTGATAATATTAATAATAAAATTTCAATAGTCAAGATGAATTATGTGAATTTGAGACAGATTGCCTAATAGAAATGAAGATGATGTTGAAAAATTTTATTATTTTCACACTTTTTGGTGTAGGTAGTATTAAAACATTTAAACTTTCAAGGTTTGTAATCTCCTCAATCTGCAATGTTTTTACGTGATCGTGGGATTAGAAATACTTAAAAGAAATTAAATTTTATTACCCATATAATACTGCATGACTGAGCTAAATTTGTTTGTTTGGAGTTTTGAGAGATTTAGACATCACTTTCTGGAAAATTTATCATTGTTTTGTCCAATTACAGGGTGTTTCATTAATATCGGCACGCAACATTGCAGTTTATTTTTGGAAAAATAGAAACAATGTTTATTTCTTTAGAAGCAACTAAAATAAAATTTTCAGAAAAAATTTATAATTCTAAAAATTGCATAATTAAAAATGTTTCATGCTAAAGCAATGAATTGGATATTATAATCTTCCGTTTTTAATCGAAAGAAAGTAAAGACTTTTCTAGAAAATTGTGAATATGTGAAATGAACATTATATAACATTCTTTTTACTTATACTGGAAGGTACTTAAGAAGATGCCATTCACTTTATTCGATTTAACTTCCTCTTAGATAAGTTTAAACGTATTTCCTATGTTGTAACAATAAAATATAGATTTGAAAATTTAGTCTAAAGTTCTAGTTTTCTTGAAAAGAATTTGCCAACACCAATCACCTGTAGCTGATTAATTAATTATTTAGTAATTGGAATTATAACCGGTTTATGGGTGTATTGTATTCTAGCAAAGTTTCCATCTCGTTATTGAATGCGGATGTATTAGTCGTTCCAAAATTGGTATAGATGGATTCATTACGCAACAAACACTGTTTAGCAAAGGTAAAAAATAAATAAATGTAACGGTAATGGCACTGACCTTGATAATGGATCAACACTGACAGCGATGAGAAATACAGCTGAGAAAATACATATTAAATAAATGGTCGAAATTTCATAGATTTCTTTATCATCTGGTCTTGCAAGATTTTCATTTGAAGCACCAGTTTGTGTACAGAAATTCGATCCACAAAGATCGTAGTTTGTCTTATTTTCATCGGAACCGCCACCACCTCCATGGGGATTGCTTAAAACTGAAAAGAAAATTGATTAATTTTCAATAATGTTGATGAATTTGGAATTACCTAAAGAGGAGATCAAATTTCCCCATAATTCGGATGTTTGCCATGCAAGGAAGAAAAATCCAAAAAATCGCACAATGATTCCATCGACTGCTTGATCAGTGAGTTTAGCATAGACACCAGCAACTTGTGTGAGATAGGTGGCTTTAGATGCCCACATCGGTGCCGCACCAAGTCCCAATAAAACTCCGGCTGGTACCAACGTATAAAATCTCGGATAAAATTGCGAACCAATATATGGCGCGTAACATAATAGCGAAACACATAATGTCCATTTAACAGTAAGTCTCTTGATAAGAAATGTGGGAACAAAAATACAACTAACTACAAGAGCGGCATAGATGGCGCTTAATGAAACAGTTCCAAGACCGTCTTTGGCATTAATGCTGCTCTGTAAATTGGCCGTTCCTTGAAAAGCGGTAAATTGAATCATGAAAGCACATGAAATACATGCGACATTCTTCAATATTCGCCATTTTTCTTTTGTTGATAATTTAAATTTGCCTTGTGATGATGCTTCTTCATCGGTTATTTCACGATTTGGTGGTTTGCCTGGCCAACCATTATCACCATCACCTTTAAAACCTTTATTATCATAACCGCCGGTTACTGAAACGGTGTAGATGTTATCGGATGTTTTATTCGCATTGTCGGTATGGTCGCCACCACCGGTGTTGTTGTCGAGGGACGCGGTCATGACGCGGCCGCGATCACCCTCCTCCAGCTGAAAAACAGAAGAAATAAATATCGATGCTACTAGCACACACTTCGTTCCATCTAACAGTAAATTCTGCCTTTTAGCAGAAGGAAACGTGAGGTCGTTAACAGTTATAAAGAGATGATCAAGAAATAAAGAGATTTGTGTGGGTGAGTTATCTTTTGCACTTCCAAGGTCGACTACTTGCCAACTTCGGACATCAACCCCATATGCAATAATAATGTATTGAATGTAACAAGTAAAAAGAAGCAACGATTTATATCTTCAGTTTTTTATTTTTTAATTCGCACACAGCTATTTTTGGAATATTGGCCGTGCTAAAATTACAGAAGATGGAATGCTGTAATCTGTTTATGGTATAAATAAAGCTGCAACTTGCACACGTATGCATGATGATGATTTACTACATTGGAAGACTTGTTTCTTGCTTGGTAACAATTGCAAAGAAGTTTCTCGAACCCAATGGTAGAAGTTTATCTTTTTGAAATGGGATGGGATACCATTTAGCAAGTCATAAATCTTTTTTTATTCCGAATTTTTGAAGGTCATCAAAAAATGCTATAAATCATTGATAAAAAGCCATTCCCATATTAGTTAGTTATTATTGGTAATTTAAGTGTAGGAAACATGTTATTATAACTTCCGTACCATTGAGTGACGAGGTCGTGAGGATGCGCACGCAGATTATACTTAAAAATTCTAAGAAAAGAAAAAAAATTAAGAGAGCATAAGTGGTCATAAATGTTACGTAACAATTTCTTGTATAAAATTATCATACAAGTTTGAATAATTAGAAAGTTAGTTTGAGTCTTTTACCATCCGAATCATATTGGCCTCAATTGCAAAAACAGTATAGTGTTCTAGAATTGGGCTTTTCAAGTTAGCTATGGATATGTGACATTTTATCTAATTTTTTGGTTACATCACAATGATTGAGCGTATATAATGAATAATAGCATGAAGCATAAAATTTTAAAATAAAATAATAAACAAAAAAGTACCATTGATTCGACTACTATCCAATAGAAACTTCTAACGGACATCCGTCTATCTCTTGGACTTCCATCATGGATGGATCCAATAGATTTCTTTTTTTGTTGTTCGTTCATTATCCACACATTATTATTATTGCAAACTTTGGAAAAATAACACACTGATGTAGTTTTAAGTGATGAAGTTTTAAACACTAACTAACTGTTGCATAATATTTGAAAAGGATAATTTCATACTGCAGTTACAGCCTTGAGATGTTACCTGGATATTATCGTAATAGCGACTATTGTACATTTGTAACAGGAAATTTACAAGTAAATGGCGCATTTGCACTGATTCTATTGTTTTATGTATTTATTATGCAAAATGACAATTTTTATAAATGTGCAATATATAGTGTAAATGATACTTCAGCGGAAATGTTTGTAACTAAAAACGAATTGCAAAAATTTCTTGCGAATGAAAGCTGATTCTTCGACTTTTTTAAAATTGATAACATGTTTGTTGAATGTTTAATGATATCCTTGTTAAAAATCCACACAACCTTTTCTGCTTGGCAGATTTTCACATTGTCATGAATGAAGACATTTGTTGAAAAAAAAAAAACAACATAATATATTACTTCCATTTTAAAGAAAAATGTCGAAGGCCCACCAACATCGTCAATGTTGAAGACGCAATTATAGAATTTTTTTTTGTTTTTACGATGGATGGCTTCAGTAATATTCATGATATAACCTGTGTATTTGTGCCATATGAAGCTAATTATTTTAATGGTCTAGTGCTTTAAAACCATTAATTACTTAGGTGGATTCTAGAAGTTGTTAATTATATTAATTTCAATGGCGGATGTTGATACAAGAGCAAAATTTTAGACAACCGGATCTATGGCAGAGTTTAGAAAAATTACGCAGTTTGAACTAAATTAATTTATGCAAAATATGAATGGAATTATTTTTGAGATTGCATTGTAGTCGTAGTAAGCTGGGTGATTTTCCAGACGAATTTGTATGTTTGATTTTCAAGAAATCAGATTGCTTTTGTAAATCAATTTTTTCAGTAGCCTAAAATTGAAAATTCACTGATGCTACTATGCAGATTATACCTATGGTGTTTTTGATTTTGGAGCTTACTGTATTATATTACTTACTATATTATATAGAGGAGCGTGCGAGTGAAAATATCGATTTATTGCCATTTGTAATTTGTCATATTCAACAAATCGTAGTAAGCAATGAAATTAAGGAATCAAATGGAAAAAAAGATGGCTAAGTTATCTTAAATAATTTTGAAGTTATAAATTTCCCTGTGGTTCTATGTACCAAGCTATTTTGATACATAAATTGACATAACTCAGAAACTATGACAGATAAACCCGGGTGCATTATATCGACAATTTAATGGCAAATTTAAGAATGTCACAAAAATTAGGAGTTTCAATAAAAAAAATTAGTTGCGTAACACCTGTATACAAATAGAAATACTTTTAGAACGTGCTTTATTATTAGACCTATTGTTAAAAAAAATATCAAGACAATAGCATGCATGGAGAAAAGTTATGGAGCACCTGGGTCACCCTGTATATAGAATAATATCTTTGGCTGGCATGAATAAATTACGCATAATAGCATCAAGTTTTTCCACTAATTTTTACTGAATTCAGAATGAAAATTATATAATTGTTTATAACAATTCTTTTGTACTCTTAAAACTAAAAAATTTGTTATATAAATCCGATTAGAGAGATTAGAGATTTAAAAATTTATTTAAAATCTATAATTTATGCTATTCAAGTCGATAATTTTTGCAACCGCCTCTGGCTCTGATAGTTTCATAATAATTACACAACACTTGGTATTTTTCAAGAGGATGTCAATCAATAGAATAATTTTTTAAATATTAATAATTTCTAGAAGTAGGAAAAAAATCCATCCTTGAAATTTGAATGAATGTTTCATTTCGAGCCCGTTTGAACCGATTTTCTAATTGAGATTTATTTACAATTTCATTAAAAAACGTTATAATTGAATGATGATAAGTGATAACTAATTTGTTAGTATTTTCTATTTGCATAAAAACCAGTTCTAACTAGAAATGCAAAATTGATCTGATCGAATTATTAAAAAAATTTTTTTTTCGAAAAAGTGACCGGGTTTTTTCCTAAATTAACGGAACTTTGTCCTATCAAGATTATTGAAATAACAGCATCTTCGCTATCAACTTGTCATATGCGAATATATACTTGTTGACCGCACCTTTGAAATGTTTACTCAATAATAAAACCATATTTGCCAATAAATAAAATTGAGACTTTTCAGGAAATTGATAATATTCTAGATTTATCTAGATAATAATTTTTTATTGAATACGACAAAGTAGGTCTCTGTCATACTTTCTACCACATTTGCAAGTTTAATTCGTTTGTTTGTATTAACTTTATTTTTGTAGTATTATTGTTGGTGGTTTTATTTTTTGAAAATGAAAAAAAAATTTTTTAATTGATTTAAAGTTTGTTAACCTCAAAATAACATAGCAAACGTGTTCTTCTGTTTTCATACAAACAGTTGCAAATTTACACGTGTTCATTTGAAGGACGTGATTGCCTATTAAATTATTCACTACTTTTCTCTAACTGTTGGTTGCTAGGTCGGTGTTTGACATTTCTTTGACGTCATTATTATTATAATCTTCACCATTTTCAATTTTGACCCAATTTTATGATAATAAATATAGTATTTAACGTACTATCAAAGTGCAATAAACTTATCTTTCGTTAAAAAATAATTATAGTTTTATCAATGAATGGTTAACAATTGAAAAAATGTAAATATTCTATCAATAATAAAAAAATTCAAATCTAGTTTTAGCTAGAAGAAACCAGTTTTTGGATCAAGTTTCTTTTTTTTTTTTTTTTTCTAAAGAAAGTACAATATCGATTACACAATTTTTCCGCAAGAAATTCCTAAAGTTGACAAGTACTAATTGAAACAATAATGATGACGTCAATACTGGTTTATAAAAAATTTTGAAAATAGGTGTGGTGATTTATGAATCGTTTCTTGTTCCGCATCGTATAAGGCGTCAAAATTTTTTTTAGTTTTGAAATTAAAATAATTAAGTTCTTTTGTTGGGATAGGACTATCAACAAGGTCAATTGATACGAGTTGAAACAAAATATTGACTGGAAATTAAGAAATGTAGGAGAAAGAAAACAATAGATCATAAACAAAAATTTTTATAGATTTTTAAATTAAGAAGCTACACGTCGAAATTTGAAAAACTATAAAAATTTTAATTGATTTAGTTTTTAGCTCACTTACCTTGGATTTATTGAGTGAAATTTTTATTTAATCTATTTCCTAGTGTATAGTTTTCTATTATACATATATTTACTTATCTAAAATTTGAATTATCTGAGAAACATTTTGACGGTCACTAACATCATCATCATCATCATCATTAATCTATCAATCTTTATAATTGTGAGAATGTTGAATTTATACAAATCGCGTATAAACAGATTACATAACATTTTACACATTTCGCATGAACCACCTTGAATATATAGACATTGGAAAGTGCAGAAAATGACCACTTTCAAAACTACTGATTACTATGTGATCGGGAAACAAATACGAAAAAGGAAAATTTTATAGAATTTTCACCAAAAAAAAAAATTGATAACGCAAAAATTATGCATTGTTCAATGCTTCCTATTCGAGTTTCACTTTCTAATTTTTTTATTTCTAGAATTGGAAATGTAAAAAAACAATTTTTTGTCAAGTCACATCAAAAGATTAAATTAAGACAATGAGCAAGGATTTTCATCTAAATCCTATTTTAATATTATCACATTCTAACAATAAAAATTAAATGAAAGTATTATTAAGATACGTGAAATGTATACAAAACGATGATTAAAAAAACAAATTTGGTTTAGTTACTTTGTCCTTGATTAATTAATTTTTGTAATTTTTTTTATAAGGTTGGTGTATGATAAAAATTGTGATGTTGTGTTGTATAAATGAAAAATCAATGTCAGACGTGTTCAATGACTTCAGTGGAATAAAATCCAAAGCGAATAAATATTATCATTAAAATAAATTTTCACTTGATTCTGTAGTTGCAAAATCTTGACACTTTCTAGAACTTGAAGCGAAATGGCGACTGTTTTATTAAAATTCGAAAACACCATTTCGAAAATATTATTATAAATTGAAAACAATATTTTAATAATCCTTACTCGTTTCTTTGTTGAAAATTAGTCGCCGTTTCGGCGAAGCGAAGTATGCACGAAGTCGACTCGTCGACGATCCCGGAGTTTCCGGCGCCGTTCCGGATACCACTTGTTGCTTTTTCTCAAATAAAAATAAAAAAAAAAATCAAAAAATCACAGCCACTAATTATAGTTATTCCTTCTTGTTGGTTTTCGTC
Organism: Latheticus oryzae; assembly: GCA_030157265.1. NCBI lineage: Eukaryota > Metazoa > Arthropoda > Insecta > Coleoptera > Tenebrionidae > Latheticus > Latheticus oryzae. Next base: position 27,783,209 of record CM058048.1, on the reverse strand, counting down.
TTCTTTAAGCCGGTTTGAACTGGTTAAAGGAGTTCGACCACATACAACATGCACCGCTTACAAGAGCTAGGTGTGTACTGCTTATGCTCTTGCTCTGGACACAGAGCTAGCGACCGACAACGACAACAACAACGACGGAACTGTCGAGACCTCTCCTCCAGGACCAGCTTTTACCGAGATAATTCACGTGCTTTGTCAAAAGGAAGCTGGAGGTATAGAGTAATATCATATTAATTACGATTTCAAATATTTTTAAATAAATTTTCGTCTTATCGTTTTTTATTTCTTGTAATAAATTCTATTATTAAATAGTCAACTATGATTCATAGAACGATAAAATGACTGATATTTCATACATCAAAGTTTAATTTTTTTTGGAATTCATCAAATATGGCGTTGGAATAACAATAAAGTACATTTGCCTAGCAACTAATTCCACAGCTACCCTAATTAAAATACACTTTAGATAGTAAATGACTAAGAATGGCTTTAAACTTCCGGGAAATCCTCTAAGTAACTGACAATCAATATTATCTTTTTTCTTTCTCTTCAGTATTATCAATGTTATGTTGAAATAATGGCGATATGATGAATTCTTTTAATAGTTTATAAATTGTAAAAATTGGTAATGATGTAAACATAAAACGATGATTTAATAAATTTGGAATTTTATTTTTGGCGCGTTAGAAAAAAAAAATTAAAAATGCAAAAATCATCAATCATTTGGTTTAATACTCTACCAGATGCATCAGATTTAGATTATCAATCTGTATAATCTTAGATCTAAATCTAAACAAGTCTCTTTTAAGTTTATCTAAAAGTAAGAGAATTATCATGACTTAAAATATGGAGGAAAAGAGAATCAAAGTAGGCCATGTTAGAATGACATTTGATATACCAAATGATTAATGTTTTTGTTCATAGCTTACCTAGATTATACTAATTAGGTAAAATTTTTGTTTTCACTTACCATTATTATCCTGGAGACATAATACTTAATTTAAACAAAAATATAACAGCTTGTCACTTTATAATAGAGAGAAACACAGTGAAGAAGCACGAAAGAAACTTGATAAAATTTTATAAAAAAAAGTACACGATAATGGTTTGAATCGAACTGTTTTAAAGTTGATATGCGAATGCAATAATTATGCTGACTACCGTAAAAAAAAGTAAAAACGTGCCAATATTTATTATTGTATATCGGATAGTATTTTATTAAAAAAAAAAAAAAAATATAGTATATTTTCTAGCTAAGCATAAAATGTCACTTAAAATTTTTCCATCAGTTTACTTATTTTGTAATCAGGTAAATGTTTACCTGCTACTGATGAATGGCGTCTCTTAAATCGTTTTTTTCCATGATAACGATGATTTTTGGTAAGAATTTGAGAAATTACTTAAAATATGGAAAAAAATAGAATAATGTTAACATAGACCTTGACCTAAATCTAAATTTTATTAAGTATTCATCACACTTGCATTTGTTTCTGCTTTGTTAAATACTCACAAAGCATACAGGGTTGGCTTTAAACATAAACAACTAAACATCTACAAAAAAAATCAGAGTAGGTTATGAATTAATCAAATCAATTATTCAGAAAATCATAAAAATGAATAAGATTTATGTTTCGAATCAAAACAAATGACTATTATTTTTTTGTCATTATTAATTGCAATTGTTTTTAATTGCTGAAAAAGCAATCAATCACGTTTCTCGAATTAAATTTCAGCCAAAAATGAAAAGTGTTGTAGTAGGCTTCTATTATGATGCAGTAACATTTGACAATTAAATTACCATATAAACCAAAAATATACATATTTAATCAACATCACCCATTATAATTTGCTAATAGTTCTTAAGATTTTTTTTTTGGTAATTAAATTTTTTTTTTGCTTTTTACATTATTATAAATAATTCAGTGAGATAATAAAATTTCTAACAAATTTCTTATTCAGAAGAAGTTAGAATAAATTATTGTTTGACATTTGTACAACAATAAATTATTATCATATAAAAACAAATAATTGCATTATTATATAATTTTTTTATGATAACGTATTCTTTCAATTAAATATGCATATTAATAATATTTTTTTAAATACTTGTTATATAATATAGTTTTTCTCTGACAATGAATGAATTTAAAATATAGTTAAACGACGCTACTATCAAACTGGAATTAATCTGAACCAGAATCGACAACTTAAATCTGCTTTTTTCAGATTTTTACACGTTATCTTCATCTTTTCGAATCTCACAAAAATAAACAAACAATGTAAAAATAATTATTAAGAAATTGTTCTAGTAACACAATTCATATTCAACAATCAGATTTAAACCTTGAACTTTTTTATAATATTCTAATAAATCCAGACGAAAATCCCCACATTAAATATATGTTTAGCTAAATCAAAACAAACAATTTAATTTTATTTTTTGAAAAGTGAATGAATTGCAAATATTATTTTCTTATACATTTACTTGGAAAGGTGTGTTTAAATGAAGTTGAAAAACCTCATTTTTCAGTACTTCTAGTACAAATAAATTGCAAAATTGCTTTTAAAGATGATTTTTATCTTTTCTCTTCAGAAAAATGTGTGACATAAATTAAACTGACGTAAATTTTACTTTACAAATTATTATAATTAGATGTTATTAAAATTTTATGCGAAATTAAATAAATTAAATATTTGTTTAATAAAAACGTCAAAATTATATACTTTTGTATTTTAAATAGATGAGTTTTATGTTTTAATTATATAATGTTAAATCATGGAAAAAATAATGATTTCATATTTAGCTACCTGAAAATGAACAATTAAGATAATACAGTGTGGTCATTGTGCAATAGAAAAAAAAAAAAGATTTGTTTTTCTAAATAATTTTTTGAATAAATTTCGACAAAGGTTAAGAAGGTCACGTGATACCTTTTCAACATGGTATTTCAATTCCCTCTAGTCTTAAGTCTTACCTTCTTAAACTCCTTGGAGTTATGTTACCACAAACCTGCAATTATTATGAATATATATGCATATATATGCAATATATATTATGAATAATATAAATTTTCAACTTCACATATGGTTTGAACATAAAATTATGTAGCTTCGGATGCTATAAAATTTTTCAAAAAATGCATCAAAAATTTCTGAAGTTCCAAAATGATTTAAGATATTTGTTTGAAATATTTTTTTTTTCACATTTTAATAGCAGTGACTATCCTATACCTAGCAAAGTATAATTATCTCTGTTAAACGTCTGAAAGTCCTATCATAAATAAAACTCAAAAAAATCTAATCAAATATTAACATTCTTTGTGTCAGTTTAATCCTAGGATTAAATAAATAATTGCAAATCAAATTTTTTTTCAAAAAAAAATATCAGTATATAAAGTCATTGAACTGAAAAAGAAATTCTTAAATGTGTTGATAATATTAAGTTCATTTTTATTTAAATAGTACTAATCATACACAGATCAAGTTAGTAAATGTCAGATGCATTTGACAGTTAAGTTTCAAAGTCACAAAGTTCGTCTCATCACAGTAGGCCAAGGTATTATACAATAATGTTTACGATGTACTTTAATTAAGTGACAATGATTTTTATTTGCATACTAATGTATCAAATAGTAATTAAAAATGATATTATTCCACTTGTATAATAATTATTCTTTTTATTGGTTTTGCATGTTTGTGTTTATCCATCATAGCATGTTAATATCAATTTTCCTATAACGTTAAAATTAATAATATGGAATTGTAGAATTTGGTACATTTGTTTGCGTGCAGCTGCTGTAAAGTCGATTTTATTTTATCTCTTTTCAGTCATTCCAAGGTTATTAAATACTGTGGGAATTTGACAATGTCAATTCGACTAAAATTATTGTCTCTAATTTGTGATTGTGATGTTATTATTTTTACTTCAATTTTCTAACAAATGCGGAATATAACAATCACAATTGAATTGGCACGTTGTTTTTATGTTTAATTATTTGTGAGAAACAAATTTTTTTTTTCATCGAAAAAAGGGAAATTTTTTGTGTTTTAATTAATTAATCTATTTATCTTTCGTATTAAAAAATGGAATTAGTTTATGGTTATTATTAATATTACTAACGAAAATTTTAAGACTTTTAGTTGGCTGTGAAATTGCGTAATGTATAATAAAATATACTTTAATTATATTTACAATGTCCTTGTCTTTATTTTGGTGGAAAAATATCATCTGTTTGAATTGCATCTAATAGACGGGAAAAAAATCATTGCTTACTTTGATATACAGTTACATCAAAATGTATTGTTGCTAAGTTACAATTGAAATTCACTATTTTGATTTTAAGTGCTGCTAAGTAAAGTCTTCGAAAAACAAAACACTACATATTTATATTGGTAGTTGCCAAATTTTGTCATTCTTTTTTTAAGTATTTTCAGACCAAAAGTCTGTCTAATTTAGCGTTCTTTTTAAATTTAAAAAAATGTCATTGACGTGTTGATTTGTCTAAAGAATTCTTAATAATATTGCAAAATGTTCAATAAAGTAATCTTCCACAATCATGTTATAAACAACAAACGATTTCTTTGTCGAGTTGGAGGACGTTCTTATTTCTCCATCGATCCACACCTACTCTTTGTGCAATACATTATACATTATAACACATTTCCTTAATTCAAGTGCCTCAAATATCAAACAAAGTGTTTGTTTGATATTTATAAAAATTGTTAAAATTTTTCAAATAAACGGAAATTGAAATATGTTAATTTATTGTTTGTTGATTCGGTTAATTTTATCGATAAAACTTTCACTATTGATTGCGAATCTTTGTTCTGTCATCCGTACTGATGATGATGATGATGTTGTACCACTTTTTTTTCGCAAAACATTCCACCTTGTACTACTTTGTCCGATACATACACTGTATAAAATTTGCTGGTGCCTCCATGTCTATTGAAGGACTCGGAAAAGTCATGGACCGGTCATCATCATCGATTTCCGTTGTTTTCTCAAAAGTTTGCAATAACAATTACGTAATTAAGTTAATAAATTTACATAAATTTATTACGAGTTCATATGATGTTGTTAATAAAAATATAATAAATCTTTGGCTTGAATTTATGGTATAAAAACAATAGCCTACTTTGATTTTTATAATTTTTATCGAAAAACAAAGAAATTTCCGTTTGTTTATAAGCGGATAACAATAATAGTTTGGAACGACAAGAAGACAATTACCAATCAAAATGTCATTTAATGGATTTGTCAAATGCGAATATGACTATTATTGTAACCTTGAGGCTTAGATATTTTTTTTTTGTTTCCAGTAATTACTATAAGTAGCATTTACAAAAATTACTTAAAACTTGTCAAAAATAAATATCGTTTGTTAAAAAAAAAATTGGGAAAAGAATTTTATTTTCTTATAGAATGTTGATTTAAAACTGACGTCATTCTGAATACGACCCTGACTGAAATGCAAACCTGATATTGTTACAAAAAAATTGGTAGAACTTAATATTAACAGAATAGGTAGAACAAATAATTAAAGAATTATGCCTTGAAATTAAAACCTCAACATTTAAAAGAAAGACATTTTCCTTATTGAATTTTGCTACTGGAATTTACATAACTTGTTTATGTAACAAAATATTGGATAAAGTAGAATTTTATTCACAAATTTTTCATCAAATCGCTTTATCAACAACTATGTTGTCGTGACGACTATAGTTTTTTGAAACTGTCATAACCATTTCCTTGATTAAATATTAATCAAAGAGCTAAATTTGGCGAAATGACGTAAAACTGACAAAAGAGTAGAAGAATTGTATTAATATTTTAAACAACATTTGACGTAAAGAGTTAATGTGAGAAAAATCATGCCATTTTGCACTAGTGCTGTAATTATTTCAAAACATAGAACCCAACTAGAATACATAGAAATATAAGAAAAGTACAACTTGAATTGACATGAGTATACATTTACTACTACTTTCCTGTGCTTAGCTTAAACAGTTTCTTGAAAGAAATGCTATTAAAAAAAAAATTGAATTGTTAACAAAGTTGCCAACCGACATGAAATTCTCTAAAACTGCCAAGTTTTAGGATCTATTGAGGTACCATCTGTTGTTGGGAAACTCAACTTTTAGTAGTATTCTTTAAAATGAATTGTGTTTATTGTGGTATCGTTGTAAGATGTCTCTGGTATTTCCATCTTTTCGAATCGACCAAAACCTGTTTGAACTGAACAATTCGAATGGCTGTTAAACCGCTCCTCGCTGAGTCGGACAATTGGTTCCGTTGGGGGCTGATGTACGAAAAAGCCGGCATTGACGCGTGCTTTTCTAGCTTCAAAAGCTCGCAAAAATTGACGAAATTTCTTATTGAAGATTGTATGAATCAAGTGCCAAAGAAAATGAATAATGAGAAAAAATAAAAATGTAATTGTCGTATTTATTTGTGTGTGTGTGTTTTTGTTTTATATAAATTGATAGTGATGAGTGTAAGGAATTAGTGCCAATTGGATTGATCAATTTAGTGCCGACTTCAATGTTGTTGAGGTAATTGTTTAAATTAAAGCGCCAATTATTTTTAATTTGTTGAATGAGAGAGTTATAATAAGTTTGTGCTTTTATTTTCATCAAATAATTCAACAATGAATGAATTTCCTGTATGATCATTACATATGCATTATACATACAATCGGATGAAAATAACTTCTTCCTATTAAAATTTTTTGATTTTATCTTCATACTAATGAAGATTGAGTGTCAATAACCAGTCAATTTATGCATAGTTTGAACAATTAACAAAAATATGCAAAAACCTGAAATGTTCTGTTTGCGTCAACAGAAAACAGTACTAAAACCAAATCAACTTCTTCGATGAACTGCAACTAACAAACTCGAGAGTATTTCTTGAGGCGTTTTCCAAAGACCTTGAAAGCGACCATCCTAAGTTCACTTGTTGAGTTGAAGAACAATACGAAAAGAATCTTGCTTGGTTTATTTCAAAGCTCAGAAAAGACAACACACAAATGCATCGTCCCAATTCGTGAAATTGTATTTTAGTGGCGAGTGTAGGCGAGCTATTATTAATGATTTTTCACTGGACTTGAATAAATGTTTAGAGATTTGGTTCATTTTTAAAGAAGTTTTTGTTAAAGTAATAGCAGTTGGTGTGTTGCATCGAACATTTCTTCTCTCTGACCCTGAACTCTAGGTGGATTCTTCGTCTGTTTCAAAAACTGTAATCAACCAGACTTCAATTAACTTTCGGAAAATGAAGAAGACATCTTGAACGCAAGCTGAAGAGTGCTTTTTTACTAACTTTCAGTTAATTAGTACATTTCGAAATGTTTCGTACAATTATATTTTTTTTCAAAAAGAAATGTCTTTTTCAAAATTGGTGTAGGGATTAAACATTGCACTTTACTCCCGAGTCAGATAATATACATGGTGATTCATATTATTAATTTATCAGGAGACGTTTTTGCTAACACCAAAATAAAAAAAATATATTTTTCAATTTTCGGTTTATTGTGAAGTAATTCCAGTTGAACGTGGCAAATTAAAGAGTAAAGGGAACATTTCCGGTATAATGAAGCACCCTTCGAGTCGAGTTTGAATTTACACAACTTGTTATGTTAGATCCAAAATGAAAATAAAACTATTCTTTCACACAATTCTGACTCAATGTTTGTATCATACAATTTTAGTTGTTAATACCAGCTGTTAAATTACCAATCAGAATGCAGCTGTTCAAGCAGCACACCCTCTCTGTGTTCATTCAACTCTTTTTTAGATTGAAAAAATGATCAAGGTTAACTTACATCTCTCACATTCATAAACTTTTCTTCTAAAAAGCTTTTGTCGTTTTCCAGGTGTCGATGATTCACAGCCCCCAACCAACACGATGATGACAAATCGACAAAGAAAAGCGATCATGCCGCGATTATTAAACATTCAAATAATAGTTTGAAATTGAAATCCTCAGTATTAGCATTATTAATTAATGAATAGTGTTGTGAAAATGTGAGTGTAGTTTTTTTTTTTAAAATGCCTTCAAAGAAACAATACGATTTAGTGCAAAATGACGATTATGATACGAGAATTCCTTTACATCCTGAAGAAGCTTTCCATCATGGAATCACATTTCAAGCGAAGGTGAGTGGTGTGGTGAGATGAAGTTATTGTTAAAAGTCGAAGGCGGAAATTCCTAAAGTAGTTCGATTGTTAAAGTACTTGAAAGGGACAAGTTTTTCAAGCAAAGAGTAATCCTACTTCTGGTTAAGGTTTGATGTATAGTATGGTAGTAAATATACTATAATCATAATCACGCTACATCTCTTGTCAAACTATACACTAATGCAATTCTACTGAACAACTTGTTAGTACAAAATGACAAATGAAAAAATATGAAATTTGTGACAAGAAGTTCCATTCATAAAAAAATTGATTAATATGAATTATCGGAGAATGTTTTGCACGAAGTCGTTTTGAAACAAATTAGATCATTAAATTGTTCACACTTTATAGGGATTGCCTTGCTTCAGCTATAATAACAATGTCCGTATTTATCTTGAAAAAATTTCATTTTTAAAAACCTTCACCCAATTAGTAAAATAAAGAGAACACTTATCTCATTTCTAATAAAGACAAAAAAGTCAATTTAGTTGTGTAAATATGTATTTCTTTACACTAAAAAGGTGTGTCTTCTACTATTCGTTCATTTGAACAATGATGAATTAAAATGATTTATAAATATTAAAACAAACCACATGTTTTTGATATGATGCCAAATCACATTAGTTATATTTTAGGATACTCGTAAATATTAAAATGTTTGGAGTTAGGAAAAAAAATATTATAAATAATTTATACTACATGTTAAGATATAGCAAAAACATGGAAAAAACTTATTATTTAAGCAATTTACAAAGTGCGTGCTTTTATTTATGACTTTATACAATTTTTTTTTTGGTTAATTTTTTGAATTATCAAGTTCTCTCTATAAAATATCAAATTCCGTTACTAAAGTAACGTCATCTTTTAACCTTTCAATCATGGAAACTATGATAACCATGGTAGTTAGTTAATAATTGTAGTCAGCAACTTGATTTTTCGATTATTTTAATAATTTTTCAGTGAATTTTATTGAATAAATTGACTAAACTGGATATTTAAAGAAAAAAATCCCAACAAAAGATGTATATCCATTTCTACTCAAATTATTCCTCTAGGATTCAGTTACACACACGTATTGTTGTAAAGATCGCAAGGTTACTTGCATGTGAATAGAAAGTGCATTAAACATACACAGTTATCTCATTATCGCTCTTTGTTTTCTTCTTCATCTTATTCTCTTTCTTGTTATTTCTCTATTGATTGTATTACGTTTCAAGTAAAATCCTCGAACTTTAACAAATCATCATTACATCATTTGCCTTCACTTAATGCAAATTAATTAAACATCGGAATTTTCATTCAGAATGTGAATTTTTCACATAACCTTGAAAATAGTAATTGGAATGATATTAGTTTCTGAATTCTTTGAATTTTGGCGGGAATGATAAAATTTATTTCACCTTGAATAATAAATAAATAAATGAAAATCGTTTATTCATGTCTCGAATTTTTCAACAGATGTGTTTCTCCTGTAAAAATAACTCTCAAACGGAAATTATATTTAGCATACAATTTCCGCTATAATAACTAAAAGAAAATTTAAATTTAGACAAAACATATTGAATTGCAAAAAATATATTTATAGACTTGTAAGTTTCTCTCAGTTGCAATTTTCAGTTCATCCACCCTTCCGAGACAAAAGCCAATAAGACTAGAGGTCGTAGCAAATTTCCTCCAAGCGTGTTATATAAACGGCATTCTGGCACACTCGTGGAGCATACGAAATTTCTTTACGTTCTGTAATGGGTGAAACCGGAGGGAAACAAACTCCCACTTATTTCACATGAAATATTTTCAGTCAATCAAAAAACATTTTTTAGGTATTTTACCTAACTAACTATTTTTTATGATGGTTTTACAAGGCCATGGGCGGACATTATGGTTTGCGTTATATAAAACCGGTCTAGATATGAATACCTGTTCCAACCGTCAAACAGCTGATACATTTATTTTTTGTTTATATTTCAGGAAAAAACGTATTGCTGGTTGCCATCTTTCATTCAATTTAATTACTATCCTAGAAGATCAAAGAAGGATTTTACGTCGACTCAATCTTAAATCTCCATTACATTCAGTAATCTCCTTCTATGTCCAAAGTTTTATGCACGATTTAACTTTTTTTTTCAAGGATTTTCATATGACTTAGATAAGAAAATTGTTCAATTTGTAGATTAGAATTGGTCTGAAATTCAAACTTGATTGATATATTGACAAAAGCAGCAAAATTGGAAATTGCTTTCCAAAAACCGAACTTGATGTTTTTTTTCTCTTTCAAATGCAATAATCTCACTTAAAAGTCAGTGAACTACAATAAAAATTCAATAATTGCGTATTGTTCAAGCATTCATGCAGAAAAGACCGTTTTAAAAGTCGTAGCAATGAACTTGATTTTATAATTAAATGATTCATTTTAAGTTCATTATTTTAATCACTTGTTTTTCAATATTACATTCAATAAAAAAAAAGTTTATTCTAATGTGTCTCCCTCTTGTTACTATGGTAATAGAAATGTTTCTATGGTGATTGGAGGTAAAAACTAAATTGTGCCAATTAAAGATGAAGAAGATAGTGTTGCTATAGTAATAATAAAACAGCGGCATTTTTAAAAGTATTCAAGGATATGTGAAGAGGTGTTGCGAATATTTATAAGACGGAAGTGTTAACAAAGTGTACAGGTGTATGTGACAATTTTTTAATTTATAAGAATAAGTGTGTTTGTGTGATGGCTCATCATCATCCGCTTAAGTTTGATTACAAATACAAATGTCTATTCCAGATTTACACCTAAAATATTCTCTTTCTCGAAACTCTACGAATCTAGCTACTTTAGGTTGAATTATAATCGACGAAGAGAGAGATGAGAGTTTGCGGTGGTTTAAATGTGGATCGATTAAACTCTCTATTTCTATTTTACTGGTACAAAAGATATTATATTCAACACAATTTACTTAATAATATTATTGGTTATATTACAGCCACACTTTTAAATTCTCACAACATTTTTCTTCTTCTTTTTCTTCATCGACTAGACATTTTTTTATAGATCTTATTCGTAGTTGTAACTTTATTACGTAGATTACAAATACTTTTGTTGTGCCAAAAACGACGTCATAACACACATGTGCTTTTCAAAATAGAATCGGCGCCAATATACGTGATGACTATCTCGTTTATACTATTTATAAATATAATGATTTCAATTAATAATAATAAAAAAAAATGTCTAGATGTTGAGCGTTTTGAATCCAATTACTAGTTTATTGGAATCGCTTCCGTGTTGACTTTGCTATTTGACCCGAAAAGAAGCAGAGGTAATGATGATGAAATTGAAGTGTAAATTTGGTTGCAGAACTTCCGAAATTTGATTGATTAAAAAAAACACCCAAAGTTCCAAAGACTATAGTAACAATAGCTAAAAGTATAATTAAGGAAACAAGATGTTTTACTGGTTGCAGACATGCAGTTGTTGGATTTTTTTCCAATTTATAACTTTTTGAAAAAATGTAATCATCTGTTAAAAAGTGTAACATGAAAGTTAACATCCTAAACACGTGTTAAATTTACATATCAATAAATCCACGAACAAAAAAGCTGTGGTGATTAATAGATTACGCCAACGATAATATGTATCAAAATTCTTAAAATTTTCCAAAGATATATTTAAAATTTTGTTTATTCGGATTTCTGGAATATTTTCTTTTATGGATTTTTTTTGTTTCAGTATATTGGAATGCTGGATGTACCAAGACCTACAAGTCGGGTGGAAATCGTGGCTGCTATGCGAAGGATACGAGTAAGAAAAAATTGAAATAATCAATAAAATTATTAATTAATTTTTTAGTACGAATTTAAAGCAAAAGGGATTAAGAAAAAGAAGGTAACATTAGAAGTATCTGTAGATGGGGTCAAAGTCACTCTTCGAAAGAAGAAAAAGGTATAAATTCTTATTTGTTTATAATTTAAGATGTTTATTTATTTTTTTATTAGCGAAAACAGTGGATGGACGATAAGCCCCTTTTATCCCATCCCATCTATCGAATATTCTACGTATCCCACGATTCTCAAGACTTGAAAATTTTTAGTTATATAGCAAGAGATGGAGCTTCCAATGTATTCAAATGTGCAGTATTTAAATCGAACAAAAAGGTTAGTAAATTCTTTTTTTTTTGTAACATTGCCAAAGCATCTGTCGAAAACTAATTGTCAGTTGGACACTGATTTGTTTTTCACGGAAATAATTGAAATGTGAAAACGAAAATGTTTCGTAATATTAAAAAAACGTCACTAAGAGAAAAAAGAATGCCAACAATTGTAAAAACACGTATTTCTCGTAAACATTTACGCTATAAGGATGATTTTATTACGGATTTACATAAATATTGGAAGAAAAATTAGAATGGAAATGAGTTTTCTTCACAAACGAATTAAATTTGAGAAGTTTAATAAAGATGTCAAAAGAGAAAAATTTGTCGAATGTTATTTGAAAATAATTTGTCTTTTAATTCGGCAGCTTCTACGTATTTCAGGTTTTAGGATCAATACTCTTGAAGGCGTTAAATCTCAAAGGATGTATTAGTCTGTGTCATAGAAGAAATCTTTCTATTTGAAAATATTAATAACTTGTTATTGCAAAATTTGGCGGTATTCCTCGTTGGCAATGATTTGGTAATTGTTTTTATTTATTGATTTGTTTGACAGAATAACAAAAAAAATGGTTACATTCTTCGAAATGTGGAAAAAAATAATTGTTCTGTTCGTTTTCCATCAACTAAAACTGTTATTTCTCTCTGTTAATTTTTTATTCCAATAATCTTAAGACATTATAAATCATAATTTTGAATCACTGCCAAGAAATAAATTAAAAGTAGATTTGTTCATTGTAACGCACCTGCATTTGGAAATGCAATAATCCGCACACACATTATTTAAAGATTTTTGGCAAAATATGCGATAATAAAGATAGGTTTGTTTGCAATTTTATGCAACTATTGGTGAATGATTACTTCACGGATAATTGGACATAATGTTATAGCTGTTTTTATATTAAAATTTACACTTTTATTGTTTATTTTTTCAAAAAAAAAAGAAAAAAAAACGATTTATTTGAATTAAGTAACGAAATTATGAACATCAAATTTATAGAATTATAATCAATTGCTTATTTTTGTTTCAAAGTGCAAAGTTTTGTAAATTGGGTCGTAGATAAAATTTCACAGAACGGAAGAGACTTACAAGCTATGACTATTTTTAAAAAGACTAATTGTAATATGGGTGAGTGAACTAACATTAAACTTCCTTTATTCAAAGTAAATACAATGAATTATAGAAATCATAGCCTGACCTCACTCACTAAACCAAATTGTAACAAATCAATAACTAAAACGAGAAACGATTGTTTATTTTAGTTCTTCTAACAATAACTAGATATTTTTTTCGATAAAAAAAACAGCCGTCAATTTCTATTATTACGCTAATTGTATTTGAACTGAAAGTATAGTCACTGCGGTAATAAAAAATCTTTCAAGCGGGTTATTTCAAATAATAAAATTCTCCATCAGTTTACGTCAATAAGAAATTTTCAGTTCATTTCAAAAACAACTTAATCAAAACTTATTGAAACCGTCATTTTTTTAATTGAAAAGTAAAGTGCAATATAGATCTCGAAAGATAAAAATAAAATATTAAAGTAGAACCATAGATTGAGAGCGTCTAGAGGTGTTGTAGTATATTTGCGAGTTGGCGCGTCGCGACGCCACTTGCCAACTCCATCAGTTCGTTAGTTGCCAGCAAAAAAGATGTTCGTTTTATCATCATCATCAAGTAGTCAACGCCGACTATCTCTTCTTCGAGAAAAATGAGTAAGAATAAAGAAATGACTGAAATCGAAGTGAAAAAGAATATGTTGAGTAAAGCACGAAATAAGTTGATGAATTTCGGTGAGGTTTTAAAAAATAAAAATGTAGAATCTGGAGGAGAACATCATAGAAAGACAGTAACTCAAGCTATTGATTATTTATTTAAACATTATCCAAAAGAAAAACAACATATTTATAGCAATAAGAAATTATTACAAAAACAAAATTCAGTAGGATCGTATCCGATTCGAATTGAAATAACTCAAGATTTGGATGTTGAAAGAGAAATTCAAAGATCGAGACCGGCTACTGTTTGTGTTGATAAAGTGAGTGAAGATAGAGAAACTGCAGCTTTAGCACTTGAAAGACCAAGAAAAAAATTATCGTTTCGAGAACCGGAAATTGTTGGAAGAACTTTACAACAACATTACGATAAGAAGAAACAAAAATCGAATGGTTTACAATTGAAAAGAAGCTCAAGTTATTGTAATGGAATTTTACATAAAACACCAAGTTTTGAAGATTTTGAATTAGAGGTTTTGAAATTAATTAACAATTAAATTTATAATCATTTTTTTTTTTTCGTTTTGTTTCAGAGTCAAGCAATGCGCGTAGTCCGAACAATAGGTCAAGCATTCGAAGTGTGCCATAAATTATCAATCAATGCTCCTGAAAATGAAAATCAAGATCATGATGAGCAAGAAACTCTCACTCAAGATTTGCTTAGTGATCGTTTAAGCGATATAACTTGTGATAAAACGAAAAGAGGTAAGTTACGTCTTGAAATAAACTCATCTTTATTGTGTTAACAATTAAAAGTGTTATTGTTTGTTTAAACTGGATTTGACGACGACGCAAATCGTTGAAATTTTAAATATGTCACCATATAATTACGCAAAGAATTCTATTTCGAAAAATAATTGTCTTTTCTGTCACAACCCAAGTCGAATGATAAATAGTTGGAGAGTTTTGTTTTAGCCAAAATTTTGTCCAAATGACCGATTTATTTTTTTTCTTGTGTAATCCATCTAATTCTACTTTTTACTTTATTTATTTTCTAACTAACGGAAAATTATTACGTTTGTTCGAAATCCTTGAATGCAGCTTTCGTTTGATCTAACGAAAATTGTTGAGTTGATTTCGGCGCCATCTAATTAATTACTCTATAATTAGAATAAAGAGAGAAAAAAAACACACACTCATTGAATAAAAATATCTTCTTTCTATAAATAATAAAATTTTCATGATTCATTTAACACGTGGAGATGCATCTTAAGACCTAGTTTCGAAAATAACAAAAAATTATACCGAGAGAGTAATGTCGTCGAACTTAAGAGCACATCTATCTATATATTCCGCAACACTTTGTTTATTCTTAGGACGAAATCGTGCGTCAGCAAGTTGCAAGAAAATTTTACTTTTGAAATTGAAAGAAAAAAGCAGAGAGAGAGGAAGTCTTGTTCAATCTTTGACAGTTGATATTGTTTACTTTTGTTGAAAATAAAGCTTTGATGATATTTTCATGCTTCCTGGTTTCGTTTTATTTAACAGATGGACTTTCTGAAGCTGCCAGTGATAGATTATCATTACCACCTGATGATAATTCGTTCATTGAAATGAAAACAACAACGTCCAAACCGCTTGATATTTTACCGCCACCACCGACATCAAACAATACAAAAAAATCGCCATTGGTAAGTTGACTTACTACTTAGAAACTTGAATAGCTAATGAATTTATTTCAGACTTCCGCAGAAACGTATTCGTCTCCTCATAGCGATATTCTTACAAGTAGCAGTAGCGGTAATAATACTTTACCGCCTCCAGGAAGCGCTCTTTCCGTACATCACGAGCTACAATTGATGAGAGAACAATTAGAACAACAAACACAACAAACTCAAGCTGCTTTAGCACAATTACAATTGGCAAGAGAACAATTGGTCGCTGAACAAGTACAAATTTTTCAATTTCTATTGATTTAATTTTTAATTTTGAAATTGTAGAGTGCCAGATTGGAAGCTCAAGCTCGAACCCATCAACTTCTTATTCATAATCGCGAACTTTTAGATCATATCGCAGCTTTAGTTGCACATTTACAAGGTGGTGAAAAAACCGGACAACAACCAAGTCCAGCACACGTGACTATGCCTCAGGTAAATGTGTGAAAGTATTTTTTTTGTTAAGGGACGCTTTCAAAATTTAAGCATGACAGCATGACGCTAGTTTCTTTTTTTGTGTAAATTTTGTGTGCAGGTCTTTGCAATATCATCGGATAATAATAACCACTTGCTTCTGGAATTGACAACTACTAAATGTTAGGTAATAACAAGATGATTGTGTGTTTGATGTTTTAAAATTGTTCAAATTGTTGAATCACAATTTTCAACAGCAACAACAAGAAACATCGATGGATCCAAGTTCGATAATGAATCCTCAAGGTTTGATTGAAAATCGAGCGGTAACTTCTTGTTTACCATCATCACCACTTCGAACATCATTCAATCAGAATTTTAATTTTCCATCATTTCCAATCGATTCAGCGTATTATCAAAGTGGATATTCACCTGCTTTTCCGTATAATTATCAAACATTACCATTTTCATCAGGATTGTATAATCAACCATTACTTAATAACAATTTTAATACATTGCAATCACCGACAAAAAATTTACGATTGAGTCCTGCAAGAAATGACAATCAACAACAATCGAATCATTTACAAATTCATCAGCAGAATGTACAAAGACAAGCAAGTCCTGATCGACAATTTATTAAACCGTTATCACAGTTAGGAACATTGACAACGACTGATAGTGATGGACGAATGAGAGTTATAGTTCCGATTGCTGAAGATTTAGCGAATTTGCGTGTGAGTGATAGTTTAAGAGACGAGGCAAGGACTAACGGACCGACAATCACACGATCGACCAGTGAAAAAGTACCAAATCGCAGTGAACTTATGTCACAAGTGCAACGTACCATGTGGGCGAGACATACCACCAAATAGTGATAGTGAATGACATTCAATTTTTTTTCTAGCATTTGTTAGTAAAAATACTAATTTCTGTGTATTGAATTAATTTTGTAGTCAATTTGTGAAAAATAAATCTTGTTATTATAATTTTGAAAGCGTCCCTGATACATTGTTTTTTTTTTTATTTTTCTTGACGATTTTTTTCTTTGAATTTAGTTAAGTTCAACAGCGAAAGTAGAACGATGGTTCGAACTTTTGGAACCTCCATCTATTTCACGTCCTGAAAGCGGCTTCGTATCCTGTCAAGATCCCGACGTAGAAGAAGATGACGATGAAAGAGAAATACTCGAGGGAACACGAAACCTTTTATCTAAACTTAGCGCTCGCAAACAACGAAAGTTGTTAGGTTTGAAATTAGGAAAAGTTACAACATTTTGACAGTTTTTCCCCAATTTTCATTTACGTTAATTTTTTTCGACATTTTATAATTAGATTTAATTAATTATAATTATGCGAATGTGATGTATAAGACAGATAAAAAAATCATTCCATTTTTAATACTGCCATTATTACATTTATTTTTAATTAATAGTTTAGAGATATATATATATTTTTTTTAAAAAGTAATTTTAGTGAAATTAATGACATCAATCCCAGTATTGTATGAAGCAATAAATTAGAAATTTAGGAAAATAAAAATTAACTAATTATTTATGTACAGTAGTTTAAATTTGAATCTTTTTTTTTGTAATTTATTGTTAAATCAAGGCTGATTAAACAATTAATTTGTATTAGTAATTAAACTAGTTTAATGGGCATGACTGACAATTAAAAATTATATCAATTTGTGAAAATGTTTACTTAATTTCCTTCGACTAATTACAACTCCACCTAAGTTGACAATCCAAAGAATCAATAACATATAAAGCAAATTTCGTTTGATTTAATTATAGTAATGGTTGTAATATCGTTAATCTCTGCCCGATTCTTGGAGTAATTAGCATAAGTAATAATATAGCGCGTGTAGGGCTAAAAAGTATGGGGGTGGCGACAATGTAGATGTCCAGGTAATGCGCAAGAAGGTGTGGTACAGATAGATATACAGTTCATGTCAAACATTATACGCGAATATTTCATCATCCGCAGAGTACACACAGATTTTTGTTCAAACCAAATCCATAGTGCATTATGGATGATTCAAATAAAAAAGAAATACTACCAATGGGAATATTAAGAAGCGGATCAGGGAAGTACAGACGTGCTTCAGTTGAATTTAATTTATTCAAAAAGGTAAATTTGATTGATGTTTGTTTGTTTTATCTTTGGTTTGGATCAAATTTCGATAGGTTTTTGATAAAATACTTTCAAGACACTCCTTGATTTTCTTTTGATCAACACACACAAAAAAGTGAATTAATGAAGTAATATAGTGGAGGGATGCACGATTATGGACACTCCTACGCATTGTTATATCGAAATGATTATTAATGGTTGAACTAGCGTGCTTGTTGCTTACTAAATTCACAAAAAATATGCTTTTTTCATATTTCTAGAAATGTTCATTAATCAGTGAAAAAAAATCACTTCTTTGTGTAATTTATTAAATTCGAAGGCAATTTTTTTTTTCGATATAAAATCGCCAAAAAATTATAGTTGAGAATTGAACTGGACGATACTAAAAAGAGTGACACAACTCAAATGTCCCTGTTTCTAACAACTTTTTGATAATTTTGCAAAACAACGTGTTCACAGTCATTATTTGATCTAAAGTGACGTAGATTATAATAATAATAATAATAATAATAATAATAATAATCTTTATTGTCCAACGAGGTTATCAGTTACAGGACAAAAATAAATATTGTTACAAAAAATAAGAAATTATAGATGCAGGTATTCTTACACTAAAAATAACGAAAATTAATATAAATTTAAAATGTAATAATACAAATAATAGACTTAATCTAATTTAATCCCATTTATGATTGGCGAGACTGCATATTATGAAGAGTGGTGAACGACGCAAAATGTTAGTTCTAGGTGTTGGGAGCCGGAACATAATTTCATATCTTGAACATATGCGTGGGACATTGAACGGAATCTGAGCCAATAAGTTAGAGCAGTCGATCCTATTGCTGAGTAATTTATCTAAAAAATTGAGACAAATGTGCTCTCTTCTAATGTTAAGTGCAACTATGTTATGTCTTGCAAGCAGCTCGTCTTGGCTGGTGCCCACTTCTGGATAAGTTCCATCCAGTTTAAACGACAAAAATTTTAAAAATCTGCGGTGGATTGAGTCTAGGAGTATAGAGTGAGAGATATAAATTGGAAACCATATTAGACATGCGTATTCAATTTTACTTAAGACAAAAGCATAATAGAGATTTTTTAACAGTGCAACATCAGAAAAATATTTACCCATACGCATAACAAAACCTAACGACTTGAAGGCGGAATTACGAACATTTCCGACATGGATAATGAATGTCATAGCTGAGTCAAAAGTTATACCGAGATCTTTAATGGCATCCTTTTTTTCAAGGGCAAAATTGTTAATAGAATATGAAGATGGAAAAGGAGAACGACATCGAGAGAAAGAAACTGTGCAACATTTACTAATATTTAAATGTAATTTATATTTGTTACACCAGTCTGCAATTTTACTTAAGTTCAGTTGTAACAAGTCAGCATCATTTTGATTTGTGATAGAATTAAATATTTTTAAATCATCCGCATACGCAAGAACAGGACAGGATAAAGACAGTAACAAATCATTAATAAACAGAATAAATAAAAGTGGCCCCAAATTTGATCCTTGAGGGACTCCAGATTTCACACAGTAATTGAAAGAAGAAAAACCATTAAAGGAAACATAGGAAAATCTATTTGATAGGTATGATTGAAGGAGGAGAAGGGAAGAAGAAGAAAAGCCGAAGAAAGTTAACTTATGAAGCAGGATATCATGACTAACTGAATCAAAGGCTTTAGTAAAATCGGTGTATATCACATCTACCTGACGCCCAGAATCCAAGTTGGTTGCAATGTACTGTGTAATAAGCGCGAGATTCGTAACCGTTGAGCGCCCCTTAACGAAGCCATGTTGATCCGGAGAGATGAAATTTTTTACGCTATAATAGATATCCTGATACAAACACTGCTCAAAGACTTTAGCAAAATTAGAAAGTATAGAAATCTGTCGATAGTTACAAATAATAGCATTGTCCCCTTTTTTGAAAACTGGACATACCCTAGCTCGCTTCCATAATTCGGGAAAAGTAGATGTATTAATTGCAAGATTGAATATCCTTGTTAACGGCTGAGCGAAAACATCACTACAATCACGAACAATAAAAGAAGGAATCAGGTCATCACCGGCAGTAAATTTGTTTGAAAGCTTTTTCATAATAGAAACAGTTTGATCCAAAGATATTGAAGAAAACTGGAAATTTAAACCCCAGTTACATGTTTCAGGAAAGAGTAAATTTTCCTCCATGTTTATGAGTGCAGCCGAAGAAAAAAAATGAGCAAAGCCATTAACAATACTTTGAGGATCAGCAAAGTCAGAAGATTTATCTTCAGTAAAAATTCTTCCTGGTATACGAGAACAACCTCTCTTTTGATTTAAAAATTTCCAGATGTCGGAAGAATTGGAATTTATATTTGTTTCCATATGGCTGACATAAGATTGATAAGCAATCGAGATTTGTTTCTTAGTTAGACTACGTAATCGTTTAAATTCGTTATAATAAAACATAATATTTCTATTACTTTGTAGCCATTTTTTCCTAAAGTACCTTTTGGTCTTAAGATTGTATTTAATTTCAGGAGTAAACCATATCGGATAACTAGACTTTTGTCTACGTTTTTTCGGAACATACAAATCAAATAGTTGATAGATAACCGAGTAAAATGACTCAATAGCTTCATTGACATTGGAAAAGTCATTTAGAAAAGACCAGTTGATATCACAAAATGCATTATATAATAAAGGAAAATTAGCTTTGTGAAAGTTATAGACTAAGCTCTTGTTACAAGGAAAAGAAGGATAATTTAGGTTTTTTGTTACTTGTAGAGAGATAGATATTGAAGGATGATGGAAATCTTCGAACACTAATGGAAAGTCACACTTAGTGACGTTTAGGTTCATCTCACTGGAAGAAAATACAAGATCCAAAAGATTGTTGTTAGGGTTCATTACTGAGTTATGCTGAATAGCGTCAAGGACATTTATGAAGTTGTGAAAAACCTGCGATTTTCGGGATTCGTTTGTTTTCCCGAAATCAGGTAGGTTAAAGTCACCAAACAAAATAAACTGATGGCCCAAAATAAGTTGTTCTAATCCAGCGGTAAATAGATCAAGCTCATTTGCCGTGACATTTGGTGGTATATAGATAACTCCTAGAGTCACACTTTGCATATTTATAAGACATTTACACAAGACAATATCAATTAAAGGCACAACGGCAGAAAGTTCAGAAGTATTAATTCGGGAGAAAGTAATATTATTTTTGATAGCGAGTAGAACACCACCTCCCTTCGACAGTTTAACCAGAGAAAACTTACGATCACAACGAATCACATTATATTGATCGGGTAGTAATTCAGAATCAAAGACAGAATCACTTAGCCAGGTTTCCGTGACGCAAATAATATCATAATGTAAATCCAAACAATTAGAAAAAAAATGATCCGTTTTAGAATTCAAACCTCTGACGTTCTGATAATAGATTTCAAATTGACCTGATATGGTGTTGGACAAATTTAGTTTTCCGAATGGGACTGATTAATTATGGTGGGAACACCATTACGATATATTATTTTTAAATTCTCCTCACCATTTTGTAGCCGCATAAGTAACTCCTGTTTCACCGTTTTGTATAATTCAATTTGTCGAGGAGTTCGGTCATAAGAGAATGCCAACGCTGAAAATTTTTGTAAACCTTTCAGTTTTTTCACATTTCTAATGACATTCTGAACTAAATCAGCAGAAAACAGATTAACCTTTATTGGACGTGATCGAACTGTATTGGAAGCATCATATTTTCCCAACCTAACCGGCTTGATTTGTTGAGTTGCTGATGAGCCCAAATTGTTCAATATATCCGAGATCAAGGTACAGTCTAAGTCAGATTGTTCTTTCTTGGACGAACCAGCTTCCGTTACACCATAAATAAGTAAGTTAGAAGACCTTTTATTTCTTTCAGATATTTCAGAAATAATTTCTTCCATGACCATAGGAGAGAGTGAAGTATTAGAACTAACCGGGTTAGAAATGTTTTCAATCTTTTCGTTTAACTTATTGATCTCTTGTTTCAAGTCAGTAACTAGCGAGAGAATTTTTGGAAGCTGATGCAACCCCTGTTCACAGTCCATACAAATATATTTAAATCTACGTTTAGAATTTGGCCTTAACTCAAAACACTTAATTTCAGCAGCCGAGAGATCTGAGCAATTTACATGTACCGGTCTTTCACAACCATCGCATTTGATAAATGATTTATTTTGATTTTCATTGACCGGATCTTTACATTTTAAACAAGAAAAAGGCATTTTGAAAAATTAAATGCTAAATAAATAAATAATTCAAATAATCAAGAGTAAGAAAAAGTAAGAAAAAGTGAAGATAAGCTGAAGATATCTGACGAGCAGCACGATAATCAATCGTTTGAAACCGATAAACTAAATTCAACTAAATTACCTTCGTTGTAGTACTCAAGATGACATAAGAGAAATCACTGTTACATCAAATGATGCAAAAAAAAAATAAGCAATACACTGATGTAAAATGCACTAATTAACTCAATTTATTACTTCAAAAATGTGAGACCAAATGCACTGCTAAACTTTTACAGTGTTCTCGCAAGAGAGTCTCGTATAGTATGTGCCATGTGCCAAAAAAAGCATTATAAAGCTGTAAGTCGTTCACTAATATCCCACGGTAAAAATTCGGAAAGTCGTAGAATTTTGGGATTGGAATCTCAGAGTTGAAAAATCTTTGAAACTTTGTTTTTTTAACTGCTGCCTCCTTTAATCATCAATTTTCAGATTTGACAAAACCTCATATTTCAACCCCTAGATTTCTACAAAAAATCCACATACACATAATTAAATCACAAAAAATTAATCATAACTCAAAAACCACCAATTCAATATACTTAATTCACTTAAAACTCCTAATTTTCTCCCCAATTCATAATAACTCATTCAAGGCACTAAACCCTCTTCTACAACCACCCACTTTTCTTTCTCTCTCCATCTTTTTCTTTCATTCCTAAAACACTTTGAAATTGTAAAAAAGAATCTGTCGGTGTTTATAAGGTGTGGTCAAGATTGAATAAATGCGTGCTAGGAATGTTTTTCCACTATTTTGATTAAATTATAACCCTTTTCATTTTCACCCACCGACTGCTTTGTTAATTCATCGAACACTCGAACACCAACACATTCACAGTGTAGCAATCAAACCGAACTGTTCATTAAATTAGAGACTTATATTTTTATACATACAGGGTGAACCAACATCACCACAACCATCAGTCGATCGTCTTTCTGTGACTTTTGCTGAAACTTCACTCAAAATGGATAAAACACCAGAAAAAGGTAAAAAAAATATATTAAAATTAAAAAAAAAAAAATTATTGATAACAGAAGTTGAGAATTCCGACGACGAAGATTATTCTGCAAGTGTTAATGCAATAATCCAGCGTCGTGCGTCGACAAGAAAATCGCGACGTCGTAGCTCGCGTCGGACGAGTTCTCCTTTTAGTCCTGATATTTTATTAGGAAGTGAAAATGGCCGAAGACGCTCGTCTGTTTTTACCACAAGTTCTGGCGAGTAAGTCGTTTATTAACCAATGTTTAACCGATTAAATAACATTTCTAGTACGGGAATTACAATCGATGATAATATCGCAGTAACTCAAGAAGAAATTTTCGAAAATATTAAATTACATAAAGAAGTTTTAAGCAATGTTAAAATGCAACCATGGAATATGCATAAAAAATTAAGATTAGTTGTACAAGCTAAAGCTTATATTAAAAAACATGAAGGCGCCTTACAAGAACGTCTTGCACAGAGTCGATCAACTAAAGATATGTTAGCAAGATGTAATATTTACCTTATTAAAGTGAGTTGGGTTGTTGTTGGAAATGATAGACGAGGGAAAAAATTCTAGAAATGGCAACGATATCGCAGAGAATTAGCTAATTTATCCAATTGGTTAGTTCCATGGGAATTAAAAATTAAAGAAATTGAATCGCATTTTGGTTCTGTAGTTGCTTCGTATTTTTTATTTTTAAGATGGTTGTTTTGGGTTAATATTGTACTAGGAGTGGTTTTAATTTCCTTCGTTGCTGTTCCTGAAGTAAGTGAGTTTGATTTTTTAATTTTGGTAGCGCTATATCAAGTGTTTGAATGTCAAAAAAATCCTTCAGTTTTGATATCTAGATTTCGTACGTAGAGATATTTTAATTTATATACAGAGTGAATAATTAAAAAAAACTTATAAACTTATAACAATACCTACAAGTTTATCATTTTTACAAAAATAATACGAATTATACAGAATAATCCAAAAATATCTCAAAATTTATTCATTTTCCATTACAATTAAAACAATCACTCTGTATAAATTATTTCAAATTCAAATTCAACCTTTAAAAATCAATTTTAATAATTAATAAACTCCATTCTCGGCAAAACCGTTTCGAAATTGTCTATTTACTTTACCATCGTTGCAATGTAAATTTTCGCTTAGTAAGTTAATGTTGTCGCAAATCGTATTACAGCATATCCTTACGAAATGTGGCTTAAAATCATCTTATTAATGTGTCATTATACAACTATTCTTAGTGTGTTATATCCAATTCGTGACAATTACAAAGACGCAATAAAATACATACCACCTGAAAATGAAATAACATTTCATTTATATCACAGGTAAATAAAATCCATTATTACATTAATTAATGTTGAAACTATGGAAACACAATTTGTTTTATTTCTAGTAACAATTTATCAAAAGACGATCAGATATTTATTGATGATTTTGAATCGATAAAAAAATCTCGATTTGATCCAAATCTCTCAACAAAAATAATTATCCATGGATGGACTCATGGTAAAGATGTACCATGGTTGATTGAAATGCGAGAAGGTGATAGATATATAATATTGTAATATTTATCTTTGACTTCAATTATTAATTTTTTAGCAATGGCAAATACAAACTTATGGAATATAATTGTAGTAGATTGGGCCCCATTATCGCATGCTATCTATACCGAAGCTCGCGTCCATACATCAGTTGTCGGTTGTCAATTAACCCATTTTTGTATATTTCTAACAAAAACAACGGGAATCAATTTATCTTCAATTCATATTATTGGACACAGTATGGGTGCGCAAATAGCAGCCTATGCTGGTCATCAACTTCAATTGATTTTAAATCAAACAATTGCTCGAATTTCTGGTCTTGATCCAGCTGCACCTTTATACGAATGGCCACATATTGAATCTTTAGATGAAATTTTAGATCCAAATGATGCCAAATTTGTCGATGTTATTCATACAAATGGTAAACATTTAGGAATTATTTATCCTTCAGGACATGTCGATTATTATCCAAATGGTGGACAACATCAACCAGGATGTGGGTTTTGGGTTTGTAGTCATTTAAAATCGTGCGAATTTTGGATCGCTTCAATCCGAAAACCAGATTTATTCAAAGCTTATTCGTTCGATTCTTGGGATGAATATTTAGCAGGAAATCGAAATGAACTTGTGGCTGTTCCGATGGGAATTGCAGCCAATCCTAGTATACCTTCAGGATGTTATTTTTTAGAAACAAACGACGAAGAAAAAGATTATCTTAATTCGACGACTACAATTCTCGATAGTTTTAATAAACGAAAAAAACGCAAAAATTTTTAATAAATCACTTCCTTGAACAAACAAATTTATCTTTTATTTTTTTTTTTTATCAATATATAATTTATAGATGTTGACAACAACTCCAGATGCACGTAAACAAATTCTCAAAGAAGAAAAATACAATTCGACCAATTTTCAAACTTTATGGGATTTTGAAGGCGTTTTTAAATATTCCCCATTATTTTATGGATGGTATACGTACAAAGAATGGAACAAGAGTGGATATCGCATGCCTTTAGCTTACTTTCTCACCGGTTTAACAGCATACGCTTATAGTTTTTTAGCAATTTTACGAAAGTAAAAATTATAAATAATATCAATCAATTGATTTATTGATAATTTTCTAGAATGGCAGAAAATTCAAGAATGTCTAAACTTAGCGAAAAAGATGATGAATGTATTTTCTCGTGGAAACTTTTTACAGCTTGGGATTATATGATTGGAAATGCAGAAACAGCACATAATCGTATTGCTTCAATTATTGTCGGATTTAAAGAAGCTTTATTGGAAGAAGCTGAAAAGAAACGTGAAGCTCGAAAGTAATTGATTTGTAATTACTCACGAATTTTAATTCTAATTTTTTTTTATACGTAAATAGTTGGAAAATAACATGCTTTCGAATTCTTGTAAATACGATTGTTTTGGGGTTATTATTTTTCTCAGCGTTTGCTGTAGTATTAGTTGTTAAACGATCAACAGAACCGGAAGCTAGAAGCAGTGTTTGGAGAAGTAATGAAATTACATTTGTTATGACATTTATTTCGATCTCTTTTCCGATGATTTTCGAAGGATTAGGATTTTTAGAGCAGTATCATCCAAGGAAACAATTACGCCTGCAACTTGCAAGGTATGCAACTAATATTATTGATGTGCACAACCAGTTGCCTATATAGGTAATATTAATTTTTGATTTTCAAATTTCTTACTTTCTGCTTTTGAAAATATTCGAATTGTACTAACCACAGATTGTCAAATTTATAAAGTTAAAAACAGGACGTAATACTTTAGAGACTTGCTCGGTATATTTAAATTTTCAGGATTATGGTATTGAATCTGTTAAATCTTTACTCATTGATCTTCGCTCTGTTCGACAAAATCAGCGATATGGTAAATAATTGTATATTTATTAATTTTTCAAATAAATTGATAATTTCAGACACCAGAATTGGAATTTTTCAAAAAAATTTTAAACAAAACAAATTTTCAACTAATTAATTCACCTGAAACTCATTGCTATAATGTTTGTTACACCCAACCTGATCCACTCAAAGCTTTGAATTTAATCGCATTTGTCACAACTCTATATCCAATTGTTCAAAAAACATTTAAACCATCCAACAATTTAACAACAGATTATGATTATTACTATGATTCAAACTTCGAAAATATAACTCTCAATAATTTTACACAAAAACAAGAAACAGAAACTACTGAATTGACTACAGAAATAAGTTTGAAATTACCACAAGAAGTTGCCACAAGAAAGACAGTAAACATTTCGAAAAAATGTAAAACAGTTTGTAATAATTTAACATCTACTGAAGACCCACCACTACCAAACTTTCCAACATTGATAGATGAAACCGGTCTTAATTATACGACAAAACGTAAACTTCGATCTCTTTGTTGGGAAACAATGTTTGGTCAAGAACTAATCAAACTAACAGTGATGGATTTAGTTATGACAATTCTATCAACACTTGCAATGGATTTTTTTCGAGCAATTTTCGTCCGAACTATGAATCGATGTTGGTGTTGGGATTTAGAAAAAAAATTTCCACAATATGGAGATTTTAAAGTTGCTGAAAATATTTTACATTTAGTTAATAATCAAGGAATGGTATGGATGGGAATGTTTTTTTCACCTGGTTTAGTCGTATTAAATATTATTAAATTATTAATTTTAATGTATTTTCGAGCTTGGATTGTTTTGACTTGTAACGTCCCCCATGAGATTATCTTTAGAGCTTCAAGATCTAACAATTTCTATTATGCTCTTTTATTAATGATGCTTTTCTTATGTGTTTTACCAGTTGGTTATGCTATTGTTAGAATTCCACCATCGGGTCATTGTGGCCCGTTTTCAAAATATCAAAGAATTTTTCATATTTTAACAAAAACTATTAAAAATAATGTCCCTAAAGTAATTGAAGGTGTTTTGGATTATATTGCATCGCCTGGAATTATAATCCCACTTTTGCTTCTTCTAATTCTGATAATTTATTATCTAATATCGCTGACCAGTGCATTAAGAGAGGCTAACAATGATTTAAAAGTATTAGAAAATAATTGAAAATTTAACAATTTCTATTATTTTTTTAATTTTAGATTCAATTAAGACGCGAACGCACTGAAGAACGTCGGAAAATGTTCCAAATAGTCGATCGACGTCGTAAAGGTTCTGGCAATGAATTTTCGAATCCAACTTTTTCAAAATGGAAAAAACTTCTCCATGAAATGCCATCAAGTACTGGTAAAAGTTTCGACGATACAACAACACCAAAACAAGACTTAAATGAAAAAGTCGAATCAACAACAAAAAATAAAGATTTTTTATCAAAATTATTCAAAAAAGCACTTGGAAAAACATCAATTTCTGATGATGATAATCACGATACTGATACAGATCAACATGAATCCTTACCTGAAGATTTACCATCATCGAAACCATTACAAAACATTAATGAAAAATCTAAAGATTTACGTCAAGATTCAACTTCTTCAGTTTGGTCTGATAATATTCCAGTTATTACAATAAGTAAAACTGAAAGTGCTGAATGTTTGGATGTTGTACCAGAAACTAACGTTAAATTTAAACCAAAAATTAAATGTGTTTTAAGAAAACAAAGTACAGAAGTTGATGAAGATGTTATTTGTTATTTTGGAAAAGATCTTAAAGCTGATGATGAAAATAATATTAAAGAAAAAGATGAAATTGTTTCGGAATCATCGGAAGATACACCACGGAATCATAGTACCGACACTGTAATTAATGTCAAAGAAAAAAACGATGATGATGAAAAAGGAGAAAAAATCGAAGAAGCTTCACCGAATGGAAGTGCTACAGAATCTAGTGCTGAATATAATGATATCACTTCGTTATAAATGTGTTCACATTGATGTATGGTCGTGCAAGAAATGAACAGCTTCAACCAACTTGACACTTGCAAATTATTATATAAAATTCGCAGCATAGAAAGTTTCTAACTTCAATTTTCA
This sequence comes from Latheticus oryzae, assembly GCA_030157265.1. Classification (NCBI taxonomy): domain Eukaryota; kingdom Metazoa; phylum Arthropoda; class Insecta; order Coleoptera; family Tenebrionidae; genus Latheticus; species Latheticus oryzae. Next base: position 27,754,048 of record CM058048.1, on the reverse strand, counting down.
AAATTGAGAAAAAACCTAAAGTCTATCAACATAAGATTTCGATCAAAAAACCGCATGAACATTTTAATTTCAAAATTAATAAGTAGTTTATCTTTCGCACGACTGTACTATTTATTATCACTGAATATTTAAATAGAGCATCTATTAACGAAAATTTTAAACTTTAACCTTTTTGTTATCAAAAATGTCAATAAACTTTAGAGATTCTATTCTATTTTCATTTTTAAATAATTGGAAATTTGTCTATTTGTAGTTTGGATGTTATCATGAAGGAAATTCATACGGAAATTGAGATAATTTATCATTTAACATCCGTTAAAAATTCACAAAAGAATGTCATTAGAGTCACAACCAAAAAAAAAAAAAAATGAATAAAGAAAAGATACTGTCCTCTTCAACTAATTAGCAAGCAATCTGTCAACAAAATTCTACGACTTGACTGCTGAAGGCTATTCTTCGCTTCCGACCAGATGGTATTATAATTAAAGGATTTACTTTTTGCTTACCGCATTTTCGAAGAATTATAATAAAAAATTAGACTAAAGAAACTCATAAATAATTATTTATGTAAATGTATAAAGTTAAAACAAATATTCTTTTTGAAACGGAAGCTATTGACCACCGACCTAAATCTGTACCATCGGAGATCTTTCATCAGCGGGTGGCATTTTCCTAAATGCAGCCCTGTTCGAAAGTAATCTCCGCACAAGTGTTCAGTCTCCGCGGGCATCTGGAGCTCACACAACATTCTCTGTACGGCGTCTGTGTTTTAGTGTTGATGATGATGAAGTGTGTGAGAAAATTTTATTCATAAAACAAAAACAATAACAATTAAAACAATATAAATCAATGTTTAAAAATTGACAATGCTTTTCGATTTCCAACTTTTACTAACTGCAGTGTCAGTTTGGTGTTTGGTTTTTGGACAAGAAGCCGAAATTACACCAGTTATAGGTCGCAAAGGGACGAAATGTTACGACAGGTTTAATAAACCGCAGGTAAGAAAAAAAGCAATTTTTTCAAAAGTTATTTTTGTAGTGATAAACAATGTAAATGTTGGAATTGAGATAAAACAAAAATTCTTAGAACGAATACCAAAGCTTGAATAGGGTAGAATTCGAAGAAGTGAAATCTTGTCTATCATTTCCTTCCAGTTTTTGCTAATTAAACAGAAAAGAAATAATTTATTCAAATTTATGTAATAGTATACGTAGTAGTAGGAGTTTATTCATAATTTGTGACTCTGAATGACTTTTCAATTATTGGAAATTTCATTCAACAATTTTTCTTTCTTTCATTGAATAAATTAAAACAGATGCTACTCTCAAAAACTCATTAATATTATTACGACTGTTCAGATGTTTACAAATGATGTCATATCAAAACATGGCGTAATGTACTTGGATTAGTATCCTGCTGTTTGTTTTCTTTTTTCAAAATTATGAAATTAAAGATTCAAATTGTTTGCATATCGCTTGAAGCAGTTAACGCAGATGTGCATTTTCACAAAGAAGACCGCATGGCGTGGAGAATGTAGCAACACTCTCTTCTTTCCGAGTTCAAGAACATGTAATCCGCCCCCCATATTGATAAATCACACATTAACTTAAATCTCCAGACTAAAATCGTCAACATCTGTTTGATGTTTAAAGACATTAAATACAAAAGGTTTTTTTATGAGTACATTTAAAACGCGCCAGTCATCTTGCTTTAAAGAATCGAACTTGTATTGTTTGATTTTGAAATTTTCACTATTCGAATTGAAAATGCAAACAAAAGAATTTGATGTCATCAATTACTAAAAATAAAATGATCACAACAAAATTTGAACGATGTTGAAGTGCAGGAATGGTTAGTAATTGAGCAATAATTCAGGTATATACACGTGCAGCGAAGGGTTTTTGACCTTCACCTGTAACTCCTCTTTTTGTATTCAATATTGCATTTGATTTTAATCATATCAAATCATAGATCAAACAAAAGAAAATTTTTTTTTGTATGAAGTCAAGGTAACTGAAAATAACGCTTGGCTTTAAATTTAATTTTAGAATTGATGTGTTGGCAACACAGGACTGTAATACAAGAAAAGAGTGTTGTACTCGCTTACAACAAAAATGATAAAAGTTGATAATCTTTTACATTGAAATCAAGTTCAATAAATTGTCAAGACTCTTTTCACGAATAAGGTGTTCAAAGAGACCGCACCTATATTTTCCCTTAATATTTAAATCTACATCTATTTATGGGACAGATGTGTTGTACTTTGAAGCTTTAAACGTTTCACATCGGACTTTTTCCGTTTCTATAAATAAAGTTGAGGAAATGAGGACATAAATCAAAACTTTGAATATGTACAGAAGGAAACGAAAACAAAATCATGACAAATATATTCTCTCTCGAATATACTCGAATATATCGACGTGAAAGATTAATGGAATTAAGGAATGTTTGAGTTATTGATTTTTTACAAAAAATAATTTCATATGCAACTGTTCAGAAAAGACATAGTTTCTCATTCTGTTACAATAATGGAATGAAATTTCGTATGCATTTAGCTGAAACAAAAACAGTAATTTGTCTTATTTTACTTTATCAAATTTAACTTTATCTTAAACTTGTTTTTTTTTATGTTTCAATCGTAGTCGTTTTTGTGACGTTTAAATTGCTTTCTCTATATATCTGTTTTTTATTTTCCAAAATATTAACATCTTTTCGAGTTAGAATTAAGTATAACTTATGAGATATCAAAAATAAGAAAATAAAAAAACAAAATTATATGCGTAATAGAATATTGAGCATTCCATTAGAAAAAAATAAGTTTTTTATGTTTGAAATATGTTGAAATTGGCATAAGAAAGAAAAACGTTTTATTTTAGATATTTTCAAAAATTTTTTGAACACGCAAATTTCCAATTTATTATACAGATGGCCCACAACTGCCTCCCCACCGAAAATATGCATATAGTACGGCCAGCTCTAAACATAAAAAGTTCTATTTTTCTGCGTTTAGGAAATAAGAATGTTTGAAAAGGATAAATCACGAAAAATTTTGCTCTGGAGGGCTACGAGAACAAAATGCATTGCCAAGGAAACAAAAAAAGATGAAACGAAAGCTATTATTATAAACTTGAACTATTTTTTATTCCTTATTAACTCTTTTAATGTGAACGCTATGCCTGAGCGACAGCTTCTGGGATTGGTCACTCTAAAACCTCTGTTATCTTCCAAACGTAGATTAAAAGTTCTACATTTTTTTGCATTTTTACTATCCCCATTGCTGTTACCATAAGCCCCTTTCCTGAAGAAGTAAATACAAATAGTATTAATTTTTTCCTGAAAAATTGTAAATGATTTCTTTTTCTTGAAAAAAATATTAATAACTAACAATTCAAGACCAATTAAAAAAAAATAATATTATTTTAATAAGCAATTTAGAACAGAATTAGAATATTCAAAGATAAATTTAGCGTTACTTCAAAGGAACAATGTGGCATAGACTTCCGGTTAAACCGGAAGTAGAATAAGACTATATTTTTAAAAAGTAGATTCTGTGACACTAGTTACATTTTCTCAAAACTCATCTATAACGTGATAATCTTCCGTCCGGATACTAATGGAACACCCTGTATTGATTGAAGATAGGAAAAAAAAAATTAGAGATATTGAAATTTATAAAAAAAAGAAAGAATTTTAACAAAATGATACGTCGGTAGATCTCAAATTACTTTCAAAATTTGTTCCTAAAAAAATCAAAGTGCCACAAAGCTGAAATTATTTTGTACGGAGAGAACTCATCATCAAGCAAAAATTCAAATCATAATTTACATAATAGTCATAGGAGTTTTACAAATTAATATGTCACTGAATGACAAAGAAATTTTGGGAAACAGGTCTACCAAAGTTAAAAAAAATAATAATTTCTGCAGCCAGAACGCATTTTAGTTCTTCCAGGAGTATGGTTGTATAAATCGTTCTGTGAATTTGACCCGACGACCGCAAGGAAGAAACAAAAGAGAATCTTGCTGCACGAGAATACCTTTAACAAAAAGTAACATTATTCGCATTTTTCACTATAGAATTGCCTTCTATCTACGGCCGCTTCGACACAATTTTAAATCCATCCCCTGTATATGGTAAACTAATCCCAATAAGTGTGTTAAACAAAACAAGGTGTAACTACCGAAACGAATGAACTCACAAAGCATGCAAAACCTCCAAAGCGATAAGCTTAAGTAGGAGTTAATACAAAAGTTAAAAACAAATGGCCCACTTATTTATAAAATAAAAATGCAAATACAATAAATTGCTTCCTTTTTTTTTTCAGAGATGTATACCAGAATTTGAGAATGCAGCTTTCAATTTATTAATGGAAGCAACAAACACCTGTGGCGAAAGTCAAGGAAAAACAGAATATTGCGTGCAGAGTGGTGTAACTGGTCTTCGAAAATCATGCGAAGTTTGTTATCCGCACGATCATAGTGCAAGATATCTCACTGATTTTCATAATCAAGATCAGCCAACATGGTGGCAATCTGAAACAATGTTCGAAGGTGTACAATATCCGAATCATGTTAATTTAACACTTAAACTAGGTAAAACAACATTTTTTCTTCGATATTTATGCCCTTTCTAACAAAACCTCGTCTTTTGTTTTATAAAGTAGCGACTCGTTTCTTCCTTATACGGAAGCATAACCATAACAGACATCTGAGTATTTAAAATGGATTTTAAACATGTACTGAATGTCTATATAATTTGTGCGACCGTCATATAGCGCCATTCGTGATGACGTGCAACTGTCTCTGCTTTTATTTTCAAGTTTGTGGCATTCGGCACGCGTAGAATGTGACTTTAAACTTTTTTACAATTTTTATTGCTTCGACTTTTATCACATGCCGAAAAAGCAATACTGCAAATACCACAAGTGGGATTTTCTCACGCGATTGTTAAGAAAAATAAAAACAGATACAGAGTCTTTCGTTTTTAGTACCGACACGAAAAATGATAGAATTTATAAAATAAATATGAGTTGCAATTGAAAAATTTCCGGAAGGAAAAATCATAACTAAAACAATTTTTAGCGTATTTTATTTTATTTAGTAATTCAAAGTATGATTGAAATATCAGTGAAATACCCTGTATGATAACAATGAAAAATAATAAAACAAAGACCAATTAAATCCCACGATCAAACTCAACAATTTGATTTATATTTCCTTTGCTACTATCAAGAATGTGTGGGTGTTATCAGACAAAACTCAATACTCCAATTACGATTTTTTTTGTTATAGGAAAAGCTTTTGATATTACTTATATTCGATTATTATTCTATTCTCCAAGACCAGAAAGTTTTGCCATTTTAAAAAAAACTTCTGAAAATTCAGATTGGGTTCCTTATCAATATTACAGGTAATAAATAATTTATTTCTATTTAAATTTTTCAATAATAAATTTTATTTATTTCAGTGCATCGTGTCGCGACACTTATAGTCTTCCTGAAACAAAACATACAACCCGAGGTGAAGAAACAAGAGCACTTTGTACATCTGAATATTCAGATATATCGCCATTACGTGGTGGAAATGTAGCTTTTTCGACATTGGAAGGAAGACCATCAGCTTATAATTTTGATGCTAGTCCTGAACTTCAGGTAACACGAAAATATGTATTTTTTTTTTAAATCGCAAGTCCAAAAACAGTCACAATACAATACATAGTCTTATTTTCCCATCGCACAGTACATGTACCATCAGTAGCACTATCCCAATAACAAGAACTAGCAGTATGTAATCCAGCACCAGTTTTCTGCATTATCGAACAAGTCACTACATATTTAAAATTCTTTTTCAGTTTACTCAAAGCACTTAAACATTGTTCAGATACTTTTGCACTCCACTGATTCACTTTATCCATTTCATAAGTTGTTCCAGTAAGTAAAGCATCAATTGTATCTTTTACAATTTTTGTTACATCATCAGCTACAAATTGATCATCATCATCCATATTGATTTTTTATTTAAAATTTTGACTGAACTTTAATTGAAAGGAAGCGATACGATTTTGCGCCTGAATTTTAAAACGCAAACTTGCGTTAGCTTCTTTGTCTATCAATCAAGCGTACTATTAGTTCTAATGTTAAGTTTGCGAGTTAAGAAAAGATTTTATAAAAGGCCCCTTCAAGTATGAAAAAATAAAAGACAATAATATGTTTGAAAGGTAAATCGATGTTGGTACCAGGCGCTTCATGACTCTCACACAAAATTTGTGATAATTACAACATTAATGATTTTGAGTTTAATTTTAGAACAATAATCTTTGAAATTCACAATAATCTGTGTTTAAATGGTTGCATAATTAAAACAAATGATAAAAATATATAAAGTTAGCTGTCTAACATTTAAATTCAATTTATTGTGTATAATTGGTTGCATACTCTTTTAATAATTTCACAAATTCTTCAATATTTAGGAATGGGTTACAGCGACAGATATTCGTATAACATTGGATCGTTTGAATACATTTGGTGATGAAGTATTTGGTGATCAACAAGTATTACGTTCATATTTTTATGCAATAGCTGACGTTGCAATTGGTGCAAGATGCAAGTGCAATGGTCACGCTTCTGAATGTATTACATCAACAGGAGTCGATGGTACAAGAAGAAGAGTATGTAAATGTGAACATAATACAGCAGGACCGGATTGTAATGAATGTTTACCATTTTATAATGATGCACCATGGAAAAGGGCTACTGCTAGAGATGCACATGAATGTAAACGTAAGTAGTAACAATAATAATAAAAAACTAGTAATGGATGTTAATAATCAAGCAATTACCGTTAAGATTATAGCAGCACGATTATATCATGATCTTGCAAGGAATTTCTAACTTTTTCAAGTTTATATATAAAATTTTTATGACTGTCATAAAACGAAAGATGACCAAGATTGGTAATTAAAAAAAATCAATTTAAAATAAATCATCTTGTATACTAAAAGTATGTAAAGAATACGAGTGAAAAGTTTTATATACGTTTTTATTCAACTCTTCTTGTTCCATGTATCTTTTCCTTAAAAAGAAAGGTGAACGGTCTACCGGTTAAAGCCATATTACCACAACAATACCGCCAATGTCCACTTTAAAAGGCTACAAATCGCACTAATTGCCTCTTTTATCTGACTGATAATTATGCGAGACTTTATATAAAACGAATTACAGTAAGTAGGTACGGTTTAATTGACGGCCATTGTTTTATAGTAAGATTAAATACGTTTTAACATACAGCATGGTCTATAAAAAATATCTACGGAATTTGTTTCAAATCTCTTATTACATAATTTATTCATTAATTAACAGCAGGTAACACAGTCGAGACGTTTGTCATTTACTTTTGAAAAAATTTCCAAGAATTCCGCATTCCATCGACATAATTTTGCCAGATTTAAAAGCTTCCATTAATATTAAATACATATACAGTGTGTATAAAATTTGTGACATATTGATGTTAAGACAACCCACTACTTATTGGAAGACCGCTAGTAAGAGCCGCGACTCACCGACGTTGAGTCAGTGTTAGTCGGCTGTAGTATTCACATCGATTGCGTACTTTTAAAGAAATTAAAAAAAAAGATTAAATTAACAGTTACAAATCAATTTATTCAATAAATTCATGAATATAAAACAACTAAAGTGAAATGTACAGTTACTTGAACGAAAAATAATGAATGATGCGTACATTTATTCTATTTTTCTTAATTTTCAATAAATCATTTAGTGTATCATGGGATGGATTTAAACCATGGTTTTCTGGTTCACGTAAGTATTAATTTTAATAATAAGCGCCGTTGTTATTATTCTTTACATTCTTTTCGCTAATGATGTCACTTTTTCGGATCATCACATGCCTTATATGACTCGACTGACTATCGCTCGTTCCATCGTTAAAATCTTCTTCAGACAACAACAATAAAGACGATGTTCGTGATCGATTCGATCAAACACCCACGAAGCTTTTTATATTATACGTATAGAAAAAAAAAAAAGAACAAATTTGCATCTTCAAGTTGTTATTTTTTCAATCGAAAGATATTAGTATTTAAGGCAGGTATTATTAAAACAAGCTTTTAAACGAGACGTTTGCCACACCTGAAAATGCATTCGAAATTAAGCATTGCTGTCGATCAACTTGAGGTTTACTGAAACGTAAGATAACCATGTGTTCATTTAATTATAAGAAACAATCGACAATTTTGAATGAGTCGAATGGGGGCGTAAGAAAAATATTGATTGACAATGTCAAAATTGATTAGCACAAACGCAAAGTCGATTTGATTGTCAATTTTCAATTGTATTGTATTGTATTGTAAAAAATTGTACTTTTCCAATAAAATATGCATTTTTGAGAATGTACTTTCACGAAAACGAAAATTCTACTAAATTTATGTTAAATTTTAATAAATGAAGTTGTACTCACGTTTTTGATGAGACAAATGGATCACATATACACTATTTGCACTTTTTAAAGCACTTTTCACAACACTTTCCACAAAATTGTCCATTTTTCTTTTATTTAAAAAATTGACAGATGACAGAAATTAGCGTCTTTTCAACACCGCCACCTTCGATTCAATTTGTAAAGAAAAATAAAAAATTAATAAATAAAAAAAGTCAAATAATTAGTTGAAAAAAATTAATTCGTTGAAAATAACTCAAAAAAAAATCCAAAATATATTTTAATAATCATATGATTATATAATAAAAATTCAAATCTTTTTCGGTTATTATGCCTACTTGTCATCAGACCTACCTACCTATCAGCTTTATCTTGGATAGATATTCAAAATTAATAAAAAGAAAATAATTAAAAAACAGAGATTTACCCAATTGTCTTTATTATTGTTTATGAAAAATTTGTAATGGTATTTGTATTAATGTCAAATTTTAACGCGCCAATTTCAAAAAAAAAAAATCTAATCTTTTCCCATTAATTTCAACCAACGATCCCAGCACGCTATCATTTTTTGTGATCTCTTAACTATCTTTGAACATCCAAACCTCGTGCTTATTTATGTCTATATATGTACAATTAGTTCTTTGAAAAGCCGCTCACTCAACCCACACTCTTGTACCTGTTTCAACCTCTTTATCTTCTTCCAGAATGTAACTGCAATGGTTTCTCCAATCGTTGTTACTACGATGAAGAACTGTACCGTCAAACCGGCCACGGCGGACATTGTTTAGATTGTTCAGCTAATCGTTATGGCCCCAATTGCGAACGCTGTCGTCCCAATTTCTACATGCGTGAAGATGGTTATTGCATTGCTTGTGAATGTAATGAAATCGGCTCAAGAAATCTTCAATGTAACTCTGAAGGCAAGTGTCAATGTAAACCAGGCGTAACTGGCGATAAATGCGATCGATGTGACATCAATCATTACGATTTTGGTATAAATGGATGCAAGAATTGTGGATGTTCAGAAGCAGGTTCAGCTAATAATCAACCGAATTGTGATCCATATACTGGAATTTGTTATTGTAAAGAAAATGTTGAAGGAAAAAGATGCAGAGAATGTAAACCGGGATTTTTCAATTTGGATATAGAAAATGAATTTGGATGTACTCCGTGTTTTTGTTACGGACATTCATCGCAATGTATGTCAGCTGAAAGATTCTTCAAAGATCAGATTGTATCAATGTTTAGTAAAAACACAGAACGATGGAGTGCTGAAGATGAATACGGACGCAGAATCAATGTTAATCATAGTTCTTCGGAACAAAGTATAACAGTCCAAGCTAGAGGAGACGACACTATTTATTTTGTTGCTAATGATCTATATCATGGCAATCAAATGGCTGCTTATAATCATTTATTACAATTTACTTTAAAAATTGGCGAATACGATCGCCCCATTCCTACTGCTACTGATATCATTCTCGAAGGTGCTGGCCGAAGAATCACCAACACAATTTTCGCGCAACAAAATAAAATCCCTACAAGTTCGAAACAAAAATACACGTTCCGTTTGCACGAGCATCCGAACTACGGCTGGCAGCCGCGATTGCCCGTCCGCGACTTCATGTCAATTTTGAACAATTTAACAGCGATTAAAATCCGCGGTATCTACTCTCAAGGCGGTGTCGGCTTCCTCGACGATGTTAAACTCGAGACAGCTTCTCGTGGTATAGCTGGCCAGCCTGCCCTTTGGGTGGAAATGTGTTCATGTCCAGTCGGTTACGTCGGTCGTAATTGCGAATCGTGTTCACCAGGATATCGCCATTCTCCAGCTCATGGCGGTCCTTTCATGCCTTGTATTCCATGCGATTGCAACAAACATGCAGCTTTATGCGAATCCGAAACTGGTCGATGTATTTGCGAACATAACACAGCTGGAGATAATTGCGAGTTTTGTGCTCGGGGATATTATGGAAATGCACTCGGGGGTACCCCGAATGATTGTCAACCGTGTGGATGTCCACAAGGTGGCGCTTGTATTCAAGTCGATGAAGATATCATTATGTGTACGGAATGCCCAATTGGATATACAGGCCATCGATGTGATTCATGTTCGGATGGATATTTTGGGGATCCGATGGGACGATTTGGATTAGCGACGCCTTGTCAGCAATGCGATTGTAATTTAAATATTGATCCGAATGGTATAGGAAACTGTAATACAACCACAGGAGAATGTTTGAAATGTATTCATAATACTGGAGGAGCGAAATGTGAAGAATGTCTGCCGGGATATTATGGCAATGCGTTGGCTGTACCAAAAGGAGATTGTAGACCATGCGAATGCGATCCTCTTGGAACGATTTCAACAGAAGAAGGAATTTTACGATGTGACCGAATCACTGGATCATGTCATTGCAAACCGAATGTTATTGGAAGAAATTGTAATCAATGCGAAGATGGGTTTTATAATCTTAGATTTGGTGAAGGATGTCAAGCTTGCAATTGCGACTCCATTGGGTCTTATAACCAAACATGCGATTTATATTCCGGGCAGTGTTTTTGCAGACCTGGTGTTTCAGGGTTTGTATTAATAATAATTTCTTTGTCTTTAATTAAAAATTGTTAATTACAGTCTAAGATGCGACCATTGCGAACCTTTTAAATACGGCTTCTCATCTGATGGTTGTCAAAACTGTGACTGTGATCGCATCGGATCCAAAGATCTCCAATGCGACGACAATGGCCAATGTCCTTGTTTAGACAACGTAGAAGGTCGTAGATGTGATCGATGCAAAGAAAATAAATACGATCGTCAAAGAGGCTGTGTTGATTGTCCCGATTGTTACAACTTAGTTCAAGACGAATCCCGAAAACATCAAACTAAATTACTTAAACTCGAAGAAATTCTTGAAGAAATCGAACGACGTCCAACTGTTATAGACGATGATACATTTCCAACAGAATTGAAAAAATTACAAAACAATATAACATTATTTCATGATCAAGTGAAAAATGCAACTGGTGAGAATAGTATAGTTGAACAAGTCCAAGATATACGAAATCGTGAAAAAGAAATCTCAAGAACTTTATCTGGTGTTGATGAAAATGTTTATTTAGCAAATGAACATGTCAATTCAGCTGAACGTAATCTAGATACTATTAATATACTTTTCGAAGAAGCTGAAGATAAAATTAAGGATGCTTTTGAAAATTTAGAAATACAAGGAAAAAAAGCATTAGAAAGTGCTTGGAAAAGAGCGCAAATTGTTGGTCAACAATCCGATCGAATGACTGAAATCGCGCAAGAAGCACGAGCTATTGCTAATAAATTGGACGAAGATGCTGATCTTTTGACAGAAAAAGTTAAAGTAGCTAAAAATAAATCAAAAGAAGCATACGATATTGCTAATAATGCAATTGCTAAACAGAATCAATTGAGCGAAGAAGAAAGACAGCTAAGAGCTGAATTGACTAACACCGAAATGAAATTAAATCGCACAAAAGAATGGACGAAAGAAGTTGGAGATAAAGCAATGGAAACGAAAAAAGAAGCTATCGCTTTATTAAACGATGTCAATAATTTGATCATACCTGAAATCGATATTCCACAACTTAAAGAAAAAGCTAAAAATATTAAACAAGAAGCTTTGAAATTAAGAGATGAAACTGAAAGAATTATAAGAGACAATGAACCTCTACTTCAAGATATCAAAGAACAATTACAAGTCGGAATGGATCAGTTGGATAAAGCAAGATCACAAGAAGACTTAACTAACGATTTATTACAAGATGTTTATTTTGCTAAAAGTCAAGCTGAAAATGCCGTCAAGAAAGGCAATGAAATTTTGAATTCAACTAAAGAAACTTACCGCATTCTAACAGATTTCGATAAACAAATTCAAGAGAATAAAGACGCAGCTGAGAAAGCGCTAAGAGATATTGACAATATTCAAGATATAATCGATGAAGTTTTCGATAAAACTATAAATGCGTCAGGAACAATTGCTGAAGCTAAAGAAAATGCCAAAGAAGCGTTAAAAAAAGCATTAGAAGCTGAAAGTTTGGCGAAAAATGCGTCAAAGAACGCTGAACGGATTCGAAACGACGCTAATTTCTTATATCAAAATGCTAGTAACTTAAACGAAGAAGCGGATTTAATGACAAGTCGAGTTGAAGCAACTGAAGGGGCGTTAAAAACACTTATTTTTGAGACACGAACTAATGAAACTTTGATCAATCAAGCTAAAGAAAAAGTGAGTTGGATGAAAATTCAAGTACTGTTTATTTAATTGTTTTTTTTTTTTTTAGGTTGGGAGAGCTGGTAAAGAAACTGAAGAAGTATCGAAAAAAGTAAATGATTTAACAAATGATGTTAAGAAGATTCTTCAAGAATTGGGAAATATGATCGAGATTGATGATGATGAATTGGATAGATTAGAAGTTGAGTTGAGAAAAACTGAAGAAAGAGTGAAAGAAGCAAAATTGGATGAAAAATTGGACGAGCTTCGAAATCGTCAAAAATCGCATAGTGATTTGATTGCGTTTTATAACATCGAAATTGATCGATTACAAAAAGAAGTTGATAATGTTGAACAAATTGCTAATGCGCTTCCTGATGGATGTTTCAAGCGATTAGAACTTGAACCATAAATTTAGTTTTACTTTCTTCTTTAATAGTTTATAAAAATACCAAAGATTCATTCACAATTTTAATCTTGACTTTGTATTATAGTTTTTACTGCCATAATTTGTGTTCTGCAAAACTATACTCAATTGTAAATATTGTGTATAATACACACGGGAAGAAAATAAATAAACACACATTTCAATATTTGATTTTAAGTCATTCTTATCAGTAGATTATTAATAGACAAAATTTATAAATAAAAAATAAGCAGAACTTTACAAATTAAAGAAAAAAACAACGATTTAGAAAGTAGCATTGATTTTTGAAATTTAAATTTACCGCTATTTTTAGTGTATTTATGTTTTGCTCAAAAATTTGGTAATTCTGTTTCCATCTGTCAATTTTTATCAAATGTCATTTGTGCTAACAACAAACATCATCAAGAAATGCCCAATTTTTATTTATAATCCTTTATTAATCTAATTTCTAACTTTATACATTATTTTATCATGAACTATAATTAATTTATAAGTGTATAAAGTGCCATTTTATTCAATGAATGTTTTGTGTGTGTTTGTGCAAACTTTAGAAAGTTTGGGCCTTTTCCATTAACAATTTTTCTATAAATTTAGCGAAAATGTCTCAATATATGAAGACATTGAAACAATTAGGTTTTTCGGAAGTTGGAAACAATCAAACAAGAAAAATAAGTATGCAAATTATATTAATTACATAATACACAAAAAAAAAACTTAACAATTAAGGATACAATAGTATTAATAATCTTATTTCAGATCGCATCTCTAGATTTTCTTCAATCTCAAGACAACTTTTCAAAGCTCATTGTGATGGATATCATTCACGTAATATGTCCAAAACTTTTGCAACAGCACTTAAAAGGTACTTTAGTTATAATACTTGAGTTTAATATTTAAATAGTCAAATTGTAAGTTTCTTCAATTCATTTCAATTAAGTAATTAAAACAATCTTAAATTCAATTAAATAGTTTTGAGTTTATTTAAAATTATGGAAAAAACACATCGAGGGATGCTTTTGAAGATTTCTCAATCAATGAAGAAAGAAGAACGAAGAGAAAACACTTCACTTCAAGATTAATTCAATACAATCTTTGTCTTTATATTTTTTTTATATTCGTAATAGTTCACAGTTTATTTTTAATTACGATATATTAAAAAAATTCACTTTTTACTTTAAATTCAATTAAAAAATTGTTTGTTTTTATTGATAAACAATATTCAGTCTGTTTGGGATATTCTGCTGGAAGAAATGAGGTAATTGTCTATTTAATTCATTTTTTTTTTTGTATATTTGTTTTCTCGATTTGACTTTTCTAATTTTTGTTGTTCTATGGTTTAGGTATGTAAATACGCGTCCAAAATATGAAAGAAAAACTCCCGAATTTGTATCTAAAGTACGTCAAAGAATATTCTGTTTACATGAATATAATCTACAATTAGCCAAAGTAAAATTTTTGAATTTATTAAAGCCAAAAACTGATTCATTTAATTTTAGATTAAAGATAAATATCCAAGATCGCCTCAACTTGATGCTCTTCTAATCCAATACATAGAATTGGAATGTGAACTTTTATATCATACAAATTCCGTAATTGATAAAGAAGAAGAAAATAATGTAATGGAAAGAATTCTTCGATTGTTAAGATTTATATTATTAGATGCTTATCGTATTAATGATATTTCATTAGAAATGAATTTAAGAGAATGTGATAAAGCTTTACTAAAACTTCTAGCTAATGTTCGAGAAGATTTAATTGATGAAAATAATTTATTATCAAATACAACAATGTAAGTAGAAGTTAAATAATTTATAAAATTATCTATAATCATTTTTTAGGAAAATACTTAAAAACTTGAATCTTCTCAATGAAGTGAATCAATTGAAAGGAAAAAATGTGCCGTTCCAAAACGATACTCTTCTTCAAAATTCTCATATTTTTTCGTTACGTCAAAATTTAAAAACGAGTGATTATGGATCAGACTGCGATAGCGATAGTGATGTATAAAAAAAATATATATTTTTTTAATTCATGAATTTAATTAAATATTTATAGGTTGCTATTATTGATGACGATTTTGATTTAACAAAACATAAACAAAATATTCTTAAACCAAAAGAAGAAAAACTAAAAGTAATTGAAAAAAAAACAGAAGAACAATCAACAGTTATTGACTTAGACGATGATGATGATGATAAAATTGAAAATACACTAGAAAACGATTCAAAACAATTACAAAATAATGGAATAATAACAATTGATTTACTCGATGATGATGACGATGAAGAAATTTCAAATAAAATCAGTTCATCATATGATTCACCTAATCAAATAAAATTAGAAGAAAATGAAGAAAATTGCTCACCAAATTTTCCAGTTTCAAATTTTGAAAATAATAATCAAAATATTGATAAATCTTCAACTAATTCAAATTCAACAACTTTGAATGAATTTCATCATTCTTCAAATAATATTAATAAAGAAACAGATGACATTGTTATTTTAGATCCAGAAGATGATGAGCATGAACATGTTTGTGTTGACAATAATCAATCAACAATAAATCTTGAAAATAAGAATTGTGAATGTGAATTATTGATCACTTCACGAGTTGAAGATGTTGATAATGCAACAGAAGACATACAAGAAAAGTCAAAAGAAAATTTGATTGAAAATATTGAAACATTATCATCTGTTGAAGAAATTTCCACACAAAATCAAAGAGAAGAAGTGGAAAATATTTTGCCGATTGAAGAAAAAATTCAAGAAAATCTGCAAAATGACGAAATTGAAGAAGAAAAAGCAATTGATAAAAATGAAAACGAAGAAAATATTGAATTGAATGAAGAAAGCATCAATGAAAAACAAGATCCACAAATTGAAAGCACATCTAAAGAACAAGAAAGTGACGAAATGTTCAATGGAAAAGAAATTGTTAGAAATGAAAATCAGGAATTGCCAACAGAATCATCACAAAACGAAAAAATAGATGATGAAAAGGAAAAAATACAAGAAGAAGCAACCAGTAATGTAGATATTGAAGAGTTATCAAAAGTCGAAATAATTCAAAATTTATCAGAGGAAAATCGAGATATACCAAAAGATAATGAAATAATCAGTCAAGTAGAAATTGCTGAAGAATTAACAGAATTACAAAAAGAAATGATTAATGATGGACAATTAGCTCAAAACGAAGAAGTGATAACTGATCCAAGTCTTGAAAATATTGAAATTTCATCACAAGAAGCACCAAAAGAAAATGAAGAAAACCAACAAGTCAATCAAGTTCAAAACGAAATTTTACCAGAATCAGCTCACCAAATAATAGAAGAACATATTGAAAAAAAAACCACTGAGGAAGCTGTGGATTATTCATTAATTTCTCAAGAAAATTTACAATTTCCACCAAATTCAAATGATTTTCAACATCCAGTATATTCAGAAGAAAAAGAGCCAGTTTATTATGGCGAATATGAAGAGACTCCGAAAAAAGTAGGTGATTTAGAATTGTTAGCAAATATAGCAGCAAATCAAGAAACTTTAGCTGTAATAAAAACCGATAGTGAAAAAGAAGTAACAAGTGATTATGAAAAATCGAAAATAAATTCAAAATCACGAAAAAAATCAAAAACAAAACGTAGTTTTTCGATAAGTAATCGAATAACAACACGTTTTAAATCGAAAACTGAAACACCATATAGACCACATGATTTTATGGAAAACTCAGTACTTCCATCACGTACTAATAATGTTTATGCACAGAAACGTTTAATTGAAACAACTACTACAAGTGGTGAAGACAGCAATGATAGTTCTGGAAGTACTTTATTTATAGATTTAGGTGAAAATTTGAAAAACTCTGAACGAAATTTTGATGAAGAAACAATATGGGATGAATTGGAATTTATTAAAACTGAAGATTTTGATGAGAATTTAGTTCAAATTGAAGAAAATGATATGAAATGTTGTAATTCAGAAAATTTGGAAATTTTAAAACAAATGGAAGATTTTGTTGATAGTGAAAAAGAAATGAAAATTCATAATAAGACAACAGATCATAGTATTGAAAATATTTTAAATAAAGCATCAAATAAAAATGAAAAATTTGATGAAGATAATCAGACTATTGACAATTTTGAAAAAATGTTTAAAACAAAAGCTGCTGTTAAATCTTATGAAGAAGTTAAAGATGATTCGAAAATTCGAACTAAATCAAGATCAAAAAGTTCCGAACATTTTGAAGAAAATAAATTAGAATTGAAGAGAAATCGGTCTTCAAGTGTTGATATTGTCAACATGTGTGAACAACAACAGTCTTCTAAAATTGAAGTTTTAGAACAAATTGTTAAAGAAAAAGTTGATGAAACTCCTCAAATTACTGAAGAAAATGTGCAAGAAAAATTTGATGAAACTCCTCAAGTCATAGAAGAAGTGGTTGTGAAAAAATCATTTGAAATTCCTCAGATTCCAGAACAATGTGAACGTGAAGAAGCAAAAACTGATGCAATTCCTCAAATTCCAGAAGAAATTGTACAAGATATATCTGATGAAACTCTTCAATGTGAAGAAACGAAAACTGATGCAATTCCTCAAATTCCAGAAGAAATTACACATGAAAAATTTAAACAAGCTTCTGAAGAAATTATACAAGAAAAGTCTATAGAAGCTTCTGAAGGAATTGTACCAGAAAAGTCATTTGAAATCGCTCAAATTCCAGAAGAAATTGTATCAGAAAAATTCGAAGAAACAAAATCTGATCAAACTGTTAAAAATATAGAAAACATTAAACAAAATAAATTTGATGAAATAAAAGAAAATTTGCAAGAAACTTCTCAATTTGTTGAAACTTCTAAAGAAATTGTACGAGAAAAATCTTTCGAAATTGCTCAAATTCCTGAAGTAATTTTACAACAAAAATCTGTTGAAAATCCTCAAGTTTTAGAAGAAAGTATAAAAAAGAAATCTGATGAAACTCTTCAAATTTCAGAAGAAATTATACAAGAAAAATTTGATGGCAAACTTCAAATTTTAGATGGGATTCTAGAAATTTCTCAACTTTCAGAAGAAGCTAAAATTGATGATGTATCAAAGAAAATTTTGGAAAAATCTGAAAGTCAAATGCAAAATATTGAAGAAAATCAACAAATTGTTAAGGAAAATGAAATTGATTTAGATTCAGTCAAATCTAACAAAACAGAATTAGAAAAAGAAATTGAGGAAAAAGTGAATACTAAAACTAATGAATTAGAAACAAGTATAAAAAAATCATCTGAAAAAACTAGCAAATCCAAACATTCTGATGGAATGAAAGGTCGAACTTTGGAAAATACAATAAAAAAAATGAAAGAAAAAATCGAAGAATCTAAAAAGAAAAATCCAACTGATTTGAATAAAAAATCAAAAAAAGAAGATGAAAAACAACATCGTAGTCGAAGTTCAGATTGTAAATCTGAAAAATATAAAAAATCAAGTCGAAGTCATTCATCGGATAAACGAACAAAACATCATCATAGCGATGGGGAAAGTGATAAAAAACGACGTCGAAGTAAATCTAAATCAATTGATATAAAAGAGAAAGATGAAAAAAGAAAAAGATTTAGTTTATCGCCATCAAAATCGAAAGAAAATAATGATCGAAAAAATCGCTCGAAATCATCGCATAAAGATAGAACAAAACATAAAAATGATGATAGATTGAAGAAAGAAGATGAAATTAGAAAATCAAAATCGAAAGAAATTGATAAACAGAATGATCATCATAGGAAAAATAATAAAAATCGACGAACTTATACAAAAGAGAATAATGATGATCATAAAAATCCAAAACGTAATGATCAAAAAAGCAAAAAGGAAGAGAGTGATGAATTGAATATTAAAAAACGGAAAAATGAAGAGAATGGGTTTTCAGCTGTTAAAAGTAAACAACGAAAAAGTTTGGATAAATTAGAAATTGCTGCAGAAGTACCAAAAATAGATAATTCTAAAATAAAGGAAAAAAATAACAAAACAGATACTATTATGGTTGATAAAAATTCCGAAAATTCATTTTCAAAAGAACATCAGAAAAATGTAATGGATACTGTCACAGATATGCCAAAAACTGATAAAAAAGACACTCATCCAGTCGATGAAAATTGTGAAAATTCACTTTTAAAAGAACAAGGGAAAAATATTAATAAAATAGTTTTTGTTACAGAATTGCCAACAATCGATAATTTTACAGAAAATAAATTTATTAATGGAATAAGTGATAAAAAACTCAAAGGAAACAATGATAAAGTCGATAAAAAATCAGACACTTTAATTTCTAAAAATACTGTTATTGGAGATGAAATAAAACTTGGAAATATTGATTTAATTGAAACTCCAGAAGTTGTCCCTTCTTCAACAATAAAAGAAAAAGAAGTTGATGGATTAACCTCATCAATTATTGACGACATAAAAAAGCGCAAATCTGAAGAAACTCATCAGTCAATAATACCAAAATCGAAAATAGCAAAAATTTCTGATATTTATGAACAAATTCCAGAAGTTGGAAGTTTCAAAGAAGTTTCTTACGAAACAAATTTAGTTGAAGCTTCAATTTATCCAAGTGAAGTTTTTACATCTTCTGAAAATGGTGTAAATGTCCAAACAACATTATCATCATCATCATCAAGTAGAAAACCCTGTCTTTTAACATTTACTGAAGAAGTAAATCCTGATTCAGATATATTCCATCCTTTAGATCTAATCGATAGTAATCAACGATTGGATTTTATAGCAGCTCATTCGACATCAACTGCAGATATAAATAATACATCAAACATAATTAGTTTTGAAGTACCTGGACCAGAAATTGAGATTCAATCAACAAAAAATGAAAATTTTAGACCACATGGTAGTAAATTTAATTGTTATGATGAAAAAGATTCAGTTGATCATAACTATACATTAGGAGGACCATTAGTTGGTGGTGGTAATAATAATGAAGAAAAAAATATACTAAGTAGTTTATTACCCGACGGTTGTCAAGAAACTCAATTAGATTTATCATTTAATGGTAATAATTTCTTTGAAGATAATGACGATTTACCAGATTTGGATTCGATTTTTAAAAAAGAAACGAAAAGTGTTGAAGATACACATAATAATACCGATTGGGGTGTGAATTATGCTGTTAATAATCTTCTAGTATTAGCTGGTGGCGATAATTCTTTTTCTTCGGATCTACATGAAATGAATATTATGGAAACTGGATCGAAAAATAAAGAGGAAGAAATTGTTGTACCACCTCCACCATCAGAAACTCCACCATTACCTCCTCCACCTCCTACTCCTACACCACCAACACCACCACCACCACCACCACCACCACCACCTGAAATACCGAATGGAAAAAAAGTCGTAGTTGAATCAATTGAACAATGTCCAATTACATCAGTTGAACAATTGAATAAAATGAAACCTGAAACAAGTAAGCCACATAAATATACAGTTGCTGCATTTATTCAATCAGTCAAACGTGATGCTAATAAAAATGAAGTACCTATTGTTCAACACGACTTAGAAAATTTTATTTCGAGAAAACATAGTCGAACTCCATTGAATCCATGTAAAAGACGAAAAAGTCCATTAAAAGATGAAAACAAATCAACAACACAAGCTAGAATTCGAGTCAAAACTAATTTAATTGACGAAACAACAACACCATCGTTTGAACAAGGAGTAGCTAATGAAATTACATTACCATTTGATAAAAAATCAACTAATACAAAAAGTAGGAGTGATTTGTTATTTGATCAATTAATTGAAGAAGAAAAGAAGAAAGTTAAAATGGAAACAAATAAAGCAAAAGATTCATTTGATAAACTAAAATTGAATGAATCAGAAAAGAAAAAAGAAAAAAATAAATCGGAAGATTTATTCGATAAATTAAAAAATGAACCACCTGTTAATGAATTGTTTATTCAAAAAATAAATGAGCAAAACAAACTATTACTCAAACCATCAGATACAAAAGGATATTACGCCAATAGCAATAATAATAAAAAAGAAATGCAACAGAAAAAGTAAGCGTATATTTATTGTTATCACTTTTAGTAATTTTTTTCTTCTTTTCAGATTTGGAAATGCTTATGCTCATAGTTCAAAAAGTGAACCAAGTGCAAGTAGAGACGATAGATGGCGCCATCGTCGATCAAGTGCTGAACAAAGAAGTGGATTTCTTTCAAGTACATCACAAGAAGATGATAAATATTCATGGCTCGATAAAGTTAGTGGAACTGGCTTGTTTGATCCTCCACCAAATTTATTTACATCTCCTGGTTTGTTTTATCAATTTTTTTATTTTTTAATACAATTATTTTTAAAATTTTAGGCACCAAACGTGGAGATTCTTCTTAAAAATTGAAGAAATATGGAAAAACGATCCTGATTTTAAACTACGTAAATTTTGTAATTTATATTCATTATTTTATAATTATCGTGTAGATTTTCAATTTATTTATATTGTTATAATTTTAAATATTAAAAACAATTATTGAAAAAATTGACACATTTCAAAAGTAACGCCTTGTCTCTGTTGCTAGGGTAAATACAACACAAACTTTCTAATTTCATAAAAATAACAAAAAACATTCTTTCTAAAATAGCATAAACTAAAAATTAATTGAAACTGAAAACTGCTTAATTTGTTTTGACTTAATCATTTCAAAATTCACACTTGCAGTTTTCATAAATTCCCATTACTTATAGCTAAAACTTTCTAAATTATAAAAGTATTACCGTCATTCTTGCAAAAAACACTTCTTTTGAAAATAAAAAAACAATACAAAATTTAAACATCACTTTTCGAAATAAAACTTTAGTTACTCTAGTAACAACCAATCGCATTGAAGCGGGAATTTCAAAAAGAATGAAATATTTGATTTATTTGAAAATAACGTCCATTTTGCCCATATGATAATGCGCATGCGTGTATACGTGAGGACCCCTGACGTCTAGACACCTTTAAACAAGACAGTCGTCGGAACGCTTCAAAACGACGTCTGATAACGACCAATTACTGATTAGTGACAAGTGGTTGAAAGTGTTAATTTAGAGGCCATCCAATTTCCTACAAGAAATGCCGAGTTTGCCTTAAGATTTATCCATTGTCAAAAAAAAAAAATCATTTAAACGTAAGTACAATAAATTATTATCTCATAAAATTTTCATAGATTCGAGTTGATTGATCCTAACATTAAGATTAAAGATTTATAAGCAAAAATTACTTACTTTGATTTATTTTTCACAAATTCATGGATTTATGAAAGATCTTAATTGTGCACTCGACTTGTTTAGAATGAAAGTTAATAATTTCTGGTTTGTAATTTCTTATCAAAGTTGAGGATTCTAAGACTAAATAAAATTTAATACGTTTCAATTTCAGTTGAAACAGTAATCTATGATAATAGGAAATATGTCGCACCTTAATTCCATCTAGCTGACATTTAAAAACAAAAATTAATTAATAATAATTAAAATTTAGTTGATTCAATTCAGCGCTGGAAATTCCAATTTCACAAACTTAAAAAACAATTAAAAAAAAAACTGTACAATTTCACTAATTTTGATGCAAATCGTCGTGCTACCATTAATTGATAAACTTCTCAAAACAATTGCATATCAATCAAAAAGCTTATAGGATGATGGGTGTGTCTAGTTGAAAGCTCCTCTTTTCAACAGGTTGCCATGGTTTCATATTATAGCCATGCCAATAATAAGTATTCTCCACAAGTCTTATTATTGTCGTTTTTCTTTTATTAAAATTCAATTTTTCTAACAAAAGTCATATTTAATCAACTATTTACCACACGGTTGATGCTTTTCAATCTAAATAAACAAAAACTAAATTTAACTACAGTTTACATTCTCCAAGTAAACAATGAACAATAGTTTCAATTCTAAATTGCAATTTCTTTGAACTAACGCGCTATTAGTTGCTATGGTAATATTTGAAATTGTGTGATTTTTTTTCCGTAACTTTTAAGTGGATTTTACTAGACATGCAACAGCACATAAAAGCTTTCCAATTAGATCACCTTGTGAGATATGAGAGAATGTAATTTACGTTGCAAATTGATAGTGTTGAAAAAAAACTCGAGCAATTTGCATTTTTTTCCAGGTGCCAGAATGGTATCAAATCTAACGACTGATATGAAACTAGGGATGGAAGAATCGGTGTCACCAGTGACTTTGAGTTCTGATTGGTCCCGATTAGCACGACTCATTTTTCTTGCATCTCTTGCAGCTGTTGGAAGTGTTGGTAATGTGTTTATGATTAGTGCTGTAATGATTGAAGATTATTTACGTAAAAGAGGTGAGGATTTATTCACATCAAACGATAAAAGGTCTAAGTACGGTTCTGTCCTTAATGCAAAGTTGATAGCTATTGATGTGCCATTATTTCGATTCGTTGGGTTATTATTTTCACATTTATGATTATTTCACATAGAAAGTCGATGAAATCGTTGAGTTATTTTTAGATTTTTGCAATAAAAACATTGGTTTGAAAATTTGATTGGGCGCATCCACCATTTTTTAATGTATTGAAACGCAATCTTCAGTGTTGACCTTTGCAAATTAAACGCTTCAAAAAGTTTCATAACATTGATTTTATAACACGAAACAAATATCAATCGAAAAAAAGAACAGAATTATATTTGTGTATAGGCAACCAATTATACAATTGTTAATTTTTCAGGCAATACATTCGTGGTAAGCGTCGCTTTTGCCGACTTATTAGTCACTGGTTTGGTGATTCCCGCATCGGCAGTCGTAATCCTTGCCGGTCTTCCCGAAAATCTCCCAGTTTGTAAATTCCAATGGTTCCTTGCTACTCTTTGCTTTCTAGTTACAGTCCTATCCCTATCAGCAATCGCAGCTGAAAATCATTTACGATTATGTTGTACTTCAACCACTTATTCCCTTTTAAGCCGAAGTAAAGTCACTATAATCCTTCTTATTTTATGGATAATAAGTGCTGTTACATCTTCATTACAATTCTTCACCGATTTAACATTTGATTATTGTACACGAAAAAATCCAGGTGATTTTTGAATCAAATGGAACTGAAATTTTAATAATTGAATTTTTTAGGTTTGATTCCTTACCAAGTGACAGTCGGCATAGTTTTTGTTTTTCTTCCAATTATTCTAACATTTTTCAGTTATGTCCGAATTGGTTATCGAATTCGTCAAGCTAAAGCACGTCCAAATTTTAAGCCACCAGTCACTTTCAATTGGGACTATTCTCTAATGCATACAAATTTATACAGTTTTTTATTGTTTGTTATATTCTGGTTACCATTTGGTGTGATTCTTGCTATTGGAACTGTTAAACAAGTTCATAATGGACTTTTTTATAAATTAGCATGGTTAGGTATTACTAAATCGTGTATTAATTCAATTATTTATTGTATAACCAATCGACATTTTCGTTCAGCTTATGTTAATTTATTTCATTATTGTTGCTGTAAAACAACAGTGACTTTTTCGAGAAGACAAAGACCGGAAGGTGTTAGACCATCGGGAGATGTTAGAGTACACATTATTCCCGGTTATAATATGTATTGTAGTCCTCAAAGAAGTCAAGGTCAAAGTAAAAGATGTTTGGCTAGAAGTAATGGAAGAGATGTTTATGAGTTATGATGAGACGATATTGGCACCACTAATAGAGGGGTGTGGATTTAAATTATTTTTTTAAATTAATGGATGTGTATTACGCAGATTATATTATACATTCCAGAAAAAAGCTTTATTATTAATAATAAGTAATAATGTATACAGAATTCCAACAATTTTTTTTTTTAATATTATTGTATCTTGGATCTTATTTCTGTACTGCACAAAATACGCGCAGTTATTGCCTTTTTAAAGCCTTGATTATTCATTAAAATAATACAAATAAATAAAAAATTATATAAAAAAGACTGACTTGAAATTTGTATAAAATTATAATTGAATTACTTTATTGTAGTCATGCAAGAAATAAGCTGCGCAGTTTAGAACATTCAGTAATCTTTATCTGTTTTTCAATTTTCAGTAATTAAAAATAATGATAAAAATATACTTGTGGATTGGAAATTTTCCAAAGTCTATTGTAACAATAAATTCATTGTTGTCGGTGCTTGAGAATAGGAAAATTCGATGCTTGTAATTGAGAATAAAATTTCGGCTGCTGTTATTATAATATATTGCGGAATTAACCACAAAATATGGATTGAATTTGGTTCGGTGATTGTGTACGATATCACTTCCTGAAAAAACAATTATTTAACGTTTTTATTACTTTCGATATTTACTACTTACTTTCATTTTATTGTTTTGAAAAAATACAAGAACTGTATAAACTCCGCCCATTTGAAACTCAACTTCTACGTTTCCGAATTCGTTGCTTAGAATGAAAATTTTTTGATTGATTTTGGATAGGGGATTTTCTGAAAATTGAAAAAAATAACTTGATTTCATTCACTGACAGTGTGCTGCTTCCTTGATTTTAGTGTTAACATCAAGAAAAAAAAATTCAAACTTATTTGTCAATCTTGCACGACTATAATATTATATAACATAAAAAAAAATAATAAATACGCACATTTGTCATAATTTTATTTCTAAGAGCAGATGCTTAATGCACAAACTGTAATAATTTACGCACAAAAACCGTCCACAATTTATGTTTCAAATAACAAAAAAATCTGTCCTGAGCAATCTCATCCGGCCTCTTATTTGTACGAATTAAAATAGAACACGGTGCATTTTATCTGCAAGTGCTTACTTTTTTTTCCAATAATCGAATTAAACTTTTCAAGATCCATGATACAAAATTTGCTAAAAAAAATCAAATTTTTTTTCCAAGAGAAGGAATGAAAACTTTGTGCGGACCTAAAACCTGAGTGCCTATCGTCAGAATTTAATGTTTAGACAATACTTGAAAAATTGATGAAATTGTATTTTTATTACTTAATATTTAATCGCACCAATTATCATGTCTTAATCTAGAAATATTTATGTATTAACTGTATATTAATATACGGAGTGATTTGAAAATGTATTTAGAATGTATTTAATTTGAATCACTCTGTATACAATCACATTTTCCTTTTGCACCAAACTGGAATAAGTCGGAACATATTTAAGATTATTATAAATGTTGCCTTCTTCCCAGCTGTGATCTTTCTAAACGAAGATATTTGAAGAAAATTTATTAATTTATAATTTAATGTGATAAGGAGAACAATTGTGGCAAAAAAGTGTTAATGAAAAAAACTGCTTTTCGAAAAAATAAACTTATTATTAATCACTCAATATTACAATTAAAATAAAAATCGCTTCTTTTTTGGCATCACTTCTAATGGAAAGTCTCTTGCATATGTTTGAGTTTCTTGTGAACATTTAATTGGTGCTTGTGTTAACGGTTCTTCTTCATCAAAGGTTTTACGTAATAAATCTTCAATAAAATCAGAACATGCTTTTGATAAAAATTCTTTTGACATATAATCCGAATGAAGAAGATTTGTTTGTTTATTCATTTTTCACGTAAAATTTTTTGACAAATTTAATTGACACAACTTTCAATTTTTTTTTTTTTTTTGAAAAGCAGCAATTCTTATGATGTATTTAATGTTAAAATTCAATGTCCAAAAAAAATATATATATATATATGTAAACAATTTTACAATGTAATATTTGTAACATACTGTATTTGAATGTGTTCAATGTGCATTTTATTATTAATATTTTTTTAATCTTGAAATTTGTTCGACAGATTTTGAAACAAAAAATCTGTTTCACAAACTATTTAGTGTTTTTCTTTATTTCCACCTCTGCTTCAGAGGATAAGCGGTATTCTAAATGGAAGTATGTATTCTTATACTAATATACTACATATACTAAATGTTGTGATAACAGAAAAAAATTGAAGAAATTTCAAAAATATTGATGGTCCATATGTCGTTCTACACTTTATAATAACTAGAGCAAAATATACAGGGTGAAATATTAAAAAAAAACACATTATACAAAATTAACTTATGCAACTAACAATACACTGGTGTAATATTGGTTGCATAAAAATTTTTATAATACAAAACACTCTGTATATGAATATATCCAGACGAAAAAACTATTTATTTTCAAGCTTTTGTGGCAATAATAATAACCAATTTGCAATGTACATTTCTGTATGTAGATTTTATAAGTTGTAATAAAATTATAAAATTTTTGGATTCAAATTTTTTTTTGACAGTTGATTAATTGTCATAAAATGAGTATTGTAATATTAAACTTTTAAATTATATTTTCCTTCTAATAAATTTGAACTTTTTAGGAAAATTCATATCCTACTGCAGTTTTTTGTATTATAGCAACAGAATTTTGTGAAAGATTTTCCTTTTGTGGATTGAGAAGTACATAAATTAAGTTGTTTCAATTGAATTTTGTAATTGAACTAATTTTTAGCTATTCTATCGATTTATATACGAAATGAACTTTTGTTTTCGGAAAATTGTGCGACTGTTATTTACCATGTTTTTATTATGGTTTGTTATATTGTACCTTTAGTTGGAGCTATTTGTGCTGATAGCGTCCTGGGGAGATACAGGTATGTATTTTAACCAAAAACTCAAAAGAGAAACAAGATTTGTTAATACATTTGGTCCATACATGCTGGGACAATACCATGAAACTAAAAATATTGATAACATTCCATTATTGAAAAAAATCACATATTTACTCAAAATTATAATTAATTAACAGGTTTTCTGTGCTTAATTATTATTTATCTTGAATTTATTTCAAATTGTTAATAATTTTAGCACAAATGTCAATTATATGTCACTTTTGAATCTGTTAATAAGATCTTTCTTGAAAGTTTAACTTTTGGTGGTAATTATTATTTTTTTTTTTTTAAATAATCAACAAATGAGTTATTTTGAGTATAACTCAAGGTTTAATGCGATTGCGTTTCTAAAAATACATTTTTCTGAGTAATTTTCAGTTTTTTTTAATCACTCAAATTACAAGAAACACGCAAATAATGTATTCGTTGGGTAATGAATGATGAGGATAATTGTTGAAGTCAGCAATTGATAATGTTAATAAATAAGAATTTAATACGTTTCTTATTTTTTTTTTCTATGTAATTAAAAATAATCAATAATCAACAAAGTTGGTGAGACATAAACATCTAGCTTATGATTGAAAAACTCGTATTTTAATTAAATTCAAAAACAAAATAATAAATTACGTCACTTGTCGTTTAAAAACATAAAATTCTAAGCAAAAAACTCAAAAATAAAAGTTCAATTTTTTAAATATGCTACCAACTATGGTTACGAAATTCCCTAGATTTAAAATTTGAATTTTTCAGCACAATTTTGTACTTTTCGCTTATTTACTTAGTCGGAAATATATTAATGTGTATGGGAGCAATCCCAATTTTGGATTTATCAGCAATGTAAGTAAACTTTTACATTTGTTATATATTTTTAACAATTTTGAAAAATTTTCAGAACTTTTTCATCACTTGGTCTTCTTCTTGTTTCAATCGGCACAGGAGGCATTAAACCATGTGTTGCAGCATTCGGTGGCGATCAATTCCATCTTCCAGCTCAAAAAAATCTGCTTCAACATTTCTTCTCTCTATTTTATTTTACAATCAATCTTGGTGGTTTTGTTGGTATGATTGTAACACCAATTTTAAGAAAATGGGTTTCTTGTTTTGGTGATGATACTTGTTATGCTTTAGGGTTTGGATTTCCAGCAGCTTTAATGCTTCTTTCGATATGTAAAAAATTTCTTCTCTTAACCTTTCAATTTTTATAACTTTTTCAGTATTATTTATAATGGGACGTCCATGGTATCGTTTGAAAACACCAAAAGAAAATGTTATGCTTCAATTTTTCAAATGTACAATGGTAATATTATACAGTGGCTAATTTTTTTTGTATTAATTTAAAAAAACAGTTTGCGTTAGCTCAACCTAAAAGTTTGAAAAAAAACAAAAAACATTGGTTGAATGCAGCTGAAGATAAATACGATTCGAAATTGATCGAAGATATGAAAAAAGTGTTTGCTGTTTTATTTTTATATATTCCTTTACCGATTTTTTGGTCCTTGTTTGATCAACAAGGCTCTCGTTGGACTTTCCAAGCATCGCATATGAATGGTAATATATTCGGTATTCAAATAGTTCCAGACCAAATGCAAGTCGTAAATCCAGCAATAGTCTTAATTCTAATCCCAATTTTCGATAAACTTATCAATCCTTTAAATTGTTTGGATAATTCTCTTCATCGAATGGCAATCGGAGGATTATTTGCAAGTGCCGCTTTTCTTTCAGCTGGAATTTTAGAATTAATCCTCGAACAAACTTATCCAAAACAACCAAAACAGAAACATGCTTCAATCAATATTATCAATTCACTTCCTTGTAATGTTAAAGTCGATAATCCATTTAATGGAATTCAAAAAATCGAATCTGGACAAATCCATAAATTTGAAAATATTTTCTGTGATAATTTTACTAAATATACGCTATTAGTTGAAGCTGGAGAAATGTGTGGGACTATTTATTTTGGAAGACATCGACATAATCTAGAAGTGGCCGCACAAGAATTACAAGTATTTAAATTTTATCGAAACTATTAATTTTTCATTTTAAACTCAAGACAGATACTGTTTTAATTGGTATTAATACAAACAATAAAATTCAGAGTTATATAACAGATCCGGTTGATTTTCAAAAATCTTTAAGTGGAAAACCAAGAATTAGAATTGCTTATATCAAAAGTTCAACAGTTTTGAAAGGAATTACAGTTACTTTAAAGAATCAGAATGGATTAGAAGATGTTTATTTTATTCATAATTCGAATGATTCGTTTTTAGCTGATTCGGCGTATATGGAGCTGCCTCAAGGATTGTAAATTTGCAATTATCGAAAAAAACACAAAACTGTGGATTTTTTTCTTTTCAGATATGAATGTATAATTTCATCTGAACAAATTCCTACTTTATATCAAGAAGGTTTTAGTTTGGATTTAGGAGGAGTTTATTCTTTGGTGATAAGAGAAAGAAATTCAAAAATAGAAGTATTATTGGTTGCCTATATTAACATAAACACTCAATTTTTTTTTAAGTTTTTCAAATTATTTACAATGTCAGCGCCAAATACTGTAAATATTCTTTGGCTTTTACCTCAATATTTCTTAATTTCTGTAGCGGAAATTTTATTTGGTGTTTCAGGATTAGAGTTTTCGTTTACACAGGTTTTAGATTTTGAATTGTAATTTTGGGAATTAGTTTGCTTTTTCAGGCTCCTAAAAGCATGAAAACTGTAACTATAGCTGGATGGTATCTTTCAGTAGCTGTTGGTAATTTTCTTGTAATTATAATAACACAAGCGAATTTTTTCCAAAGTCAGGTAATTTTTTGTTCAGGTTTTGGTTTCAAATCTGTTATATGTTTTTTTAGGCCCAAGAATTCTTTCTCTTTGCTGTTGTAATGGTCGCTGATATGATGATATTTATTGAAATGGCAGCTCGGTATAAATTTGTGCAATTGGAAGCTGACAGTTCGGCAAGTTTTTTCCAGCAAGAACGAATTCCTTTAATGAAGAAAAATTAAATTATGTAATTTTGAATAAAATGAAATTAAATATAACTAATGTTTATGAACTGAGATGAGAACAATGTATGACCAAAATAATGAACTGCATGTTTCACTTCTTTCATTGAAACATTCATATGTGTTCAAGTATCATGAAAAAACGTACAATTTGTCGTACAAATAGACTTTTTCTTGAATTTTTATTATAAAACTCAAACCGAAAATTATTGAATAAAAATGTTCAAAAAACAGCAACACAGAATTATCTAACTAAATTTTTGTTACAATTATTATTTATCATAATAAACATCAGCAATCGAATATAATTGAAAAGAAAATGTGTATAGGCAACACACTATACAAAAATAGCTATAGTCCCTTCATTTAACTTTGACAATCAAAAAAACAAACATAATTTTTTGAATAATTTGAAAACCTAACCTTAATTTTTTTATGTCAGTTTTGTACAGATTTGTCTCCAAAATTGATTTTTATGCTAATCGAACGACTCACACTAGAAGAATATTGATAAATTTAGATTGAAAATTGCAAAAATTTAATATAAATATGTATTTTATTATTATTGTTTTTCTTTATACTAGCGATATAGTCATAGTATTATCGATATAAAATAATTAAATTGTTATAATCTATCTAATAGATAAGAGATACCTATAATTGTTGTAGGGCTAAGATTACTTTTCTTTAGTCTCAAATTGATACTGATTGTGAAAGTGTTAATTTTTTGACAAAATGGGAACAGGTAAGTTGTTCCTTTTTTTTTCTAATTAATAATTCATTAATAATTTAAATCAAAAATATACTCAATTAAATTTGTTATTTCCAAATTTATTTGTTTTTGTGAGAAACTAATAAGCACTTTAATTTATTATCAAGATTTTGATAAAGTCTATTAAAACATACAAACGAAATTGCATATGTAACTTGATACCATAAAAAAATTACTTTAGGTTGTGGAGTTTTGACATTTGTATATTTATATGTATCACAGCCATTAAATACTATTTGTTTCAAATGAAAATTATTCCATATAATTGTACTTTGTGTTAAGATAAAATCGATTGTTTTTCTATTATCATCAACATTTCCTTTACTTGAAAACGCCTACTAGATTTGAAAATAATAAATAGGTTAAAAACAAGTTAATTTATGAAATAACTTTCAAGGATTAAGGTTATTGGCATTTTAAATAACAGGTGAAAGTTTGCAAAAATAAAATCATAATAACAAAAGTAGAAATGTCATTCAATCACACTGTATTTTTTTAAGAGTCAATTAAAATCACCATACCAGAGTTCAGTATGTCAATATTTTCGTAAATAAAATACTGATTGAAATTGTTGTAACTATGGCAATTAAATCAATCAACCTTGCTCTAAATTTCTCTAAGACAAAAGAAGACTCGAATTTTATTTAAATTGTTTCCTATAAGTTGTAGATAAAAATCTGTCACGTGACAATAATATTCAAGTGTTTTTTTTTCAATCGATTGCATCAACTTTTAATGATAAATAATTTTTTAATGAAAATTTCATAAATAGCATAAAATTATTACAAGGCTGTTTTGGTTGAAAAATTGCATCATTTCAAAACTATTTAGGAAACGAAAAATTATTATTAAATCCAAAGTAAATATT
This sequence comes from Latheticus oryzae, assembly GCA_030157265.1. Taxonomy (NCBI): domain Eukaryota; kingdom Metazoa; phylum Arthropoda; class Insecta; order Coleoptera; family Tenebrionidae; genus Latheticus; species Latheticus oryzae. Next base: position 27,721,642 of record CM058048.1, on the reverse strand, counting down.
TTATTATCACTTTTATCAGAAAACGTAGCTTGTCAATGAGAAAAAAATTGTTTGCTCTTTGTCTGCTTCATTAAATTTTCAGAAATTGATTAACGATTCAATTGGAGAGTTTGTGTTATCGAAAATAATTACAAAAATTAATACTTTTTGACGTAAAAATAATCCCTAGATTGATAACATGAATTAAACAAAAAAATATGCAAAAATTAAGATGACTCTTATAATGAAGAATCCAATCGGTAAACACTTATTCTCATTGTTCCATTTGTAAAGTCATCAAAAATTATCTTCAAAAGCCATTGCCATTGTCAGTACTGATTTTAATTCACTAAAGTTCAAAAAGATAAAAATTATAAAACGTGAAATTATGGAAGAAAGTGCTTATGATTCGCTTCTTGCGACAGAATGTAAGATTTTGCAGTTTTACTTGACAAAAGCATGAATTTGTTATCGGACGATTTTTTTTTAATTACATTTTATAATTCTCTCATTGTAATTATCTTATTCTTTTACAGATTTAGATACAAAAGATAATCAAGAAAATGGTTCCGTTGCAACTGATAATGAAAAATCACTTTCTAATGATTTGGAAATAGAGGAAGCACAAGAAAAGGTAAATTGAATGTGAAACAATTTCAAAAAAATGTATGACACTGTAATACACATTTACACACTAATTGAAATAGCAATAACAAATATGTTCTAGTTTTGTTAATCAATGCTCATTTACATTCCATAATTTGAATAAATTTAGAAAAAAAATAGTGAATTTTAGTGATTTTTTTATTTGTAACTAATAATTTATTTTGAATAGTAAGTATTGAATTTTGTGACTATCTTCTCTACTGTCTTTCTGTTTCTGTCACTTCAAATTTGCCATTTACTAAATTCTTTACTTTTTTTAAGTATACAGGGTGTGACACATTAAATTGAGAAACCGAATTTATTTTTAAAATAAACAAATTGATAAGTTTTTCACAATCAAATCACCAAAACTGTCAAATTTAGTGACCGTGCTGCCAAAATTTGAATTTTTGTGCCATAACCTGTATCTTTAAAATAATGCTTTTTTTATTCTTCAATCAAAAAACTATTTTTCCACTTTAACACACTCTAAAGTTAAGGTAAGTACCACACTTTACACCGACTTCCAATTCTTATTAAAAAATTCTAATGATTGTTTTAATTTAATTTCAGAAAATCCCCTATCCAAAATCTGTAATTTTCATTCTAAGCAACGAATTCTGCGAACGTTTCAGTTATTATGGCATGCGAAGTAAGTCATTAAAAATTTCCAAACTTGAATTTTCTAACACTTGTTTTTCCAGCAATTCTCAGTTTATACCTCCGCGACATTCTTCTTTTTTCCGAAAGCGACTCGACAGTAATCTACCATTTATTCACAGTTTTTGCTTACTTTTTCCCCGTTTTCGGCGCAATTCTATCCGATAGTTATCTCGGTCGTTTCCGCACGATTCTATACGTTTCGATGATTTACGCTACTGGAAATATTCTTCTAGCGTTAGCTTCAGCTGGACCTTTGAAAATACCTCAAGTCCCATTTTCGCTTGTTGCATTGTTTTTGATTGCTTTAGGAACTGGAGGAATTAAACCGTGCGTTAGCGCTTTTGGTGGAGATCAGTTCGTAGTTCCTCAACAAGAAAAGCAATTAGCTGCGTTTTTCTCCGTTTATTATTTTGCCATAAATGCTGGAAGTTTAATTTCGACTTTTCTAACGCCAGTTTTGAGAGAAGATGTTAAATGTTTTGGAGAAAATAGTTGTTTTCCTTTGGCTTTTGCTGTTCCTGGCGCTCTTATGATTGTTTCGATTGTTATCTTTTTTTTGGGTTTGCCTTTGTATAAAATCAAGAAACCTGAAGGGAATATAGTTGTCCAAGTTGTTAAATGTATTTGGGTGAGTTTTATGTTAATTGATGTTAACATTTCTTATGATATTTTTTCCAGTATGGCGCGAAAAAAAATTTCAAAAGTAAAGAAAAATTGGATCATTGGTTAGATAATTCAGTTCCTAAATTTAGCAAAGAATTGGTGAACGACATTAAGATTACTTTAAAAGTTTTAGTTGTTTTTACACCGTTGCCAATTTTCTGGGCACTTTATGACCAACAAGGCAGTGGTTGGACTTTCCAAGCATCAAGAATGGATGGAACTATTGGTTCTTATACAATTCTTCCAGATCAAATGCAAGTTATCAATCCAGTCCTAATTCTTGCTTTTATTCCACTTTTCACTTATGGCGTTTATCCGCTTTTTGCAAAATGTCATGTTCTTCAATCGCCATTACAAAGAATGATTTGTGGCGGATTATTAGCGGCTTTAGCTTTTGGCATTTCGGCTGGAATTTCAGCTGCTTTGGAAGCAACTTATCCGACTTTACCCGAACAAGGAAAGGTTCAAATTAGATTCTACAATCCAGATGAAAAAGAAGTTCAAATTTCGGTTGGAAATGTAAATAAACCTGTCAAACCAATGGGATTTGAGTATTTAAATATCGAAACAGATAATCAAGTTTTTTTTACTTTTGATGATAAAAATTTCACACTTAATCAAGGAAAAGGATATTTTATTTATAAAAATATTGATAAGGCTTTAGAGGACGATATAAGCAAACCCGAAGATGGATTACCAAAAATAAGGTATTTAGAGTAATTTTGTAAATTTTTCGCATTCAATCAAATTATTTCCAGAACTATAACTAATCTAAAATCCAATGCCACCAACATAACTTACATTAAAGATTCCAAAGAAACAGCAATTGCGGCAGCAAACAATTCAATTATTTCATTAGATCCTGGAACCTATCAAATCGGAAACAAAGATGTTGAGTTTCAAATGGGCGGAGTTTATACAGTTCTTGTATTTTTTCAAAACAATGAAATAAAAGTAAGTAGTAAATATCGAAAGTAATAAAAACGTTGAATAATTGTTTTTTCAGAAAGTGATACCGTACACAATCACCGAACCAAATTCAATCCATATTTTGTGGTTAATTCCGCAATATATTATAATAACAGCAGCTGAAATTTTATTCTCAATTACAGGCATCGAATTTTCCTATTCTGAAGCTCCAGCAACAATGAAATCTGTACTTCAAGCTTGTTTCCTTCTAACTAGTGCTTTCGGAAACTTAATTATTGTTATAATAGAATCAGCAAAATTTTTCGATCGACAAGTACATTTTTATTATTATTTTCAATTCATAAAAATTAATAATTTTTATTTTTTAGTCGTTAGACTTTACATTATATGCAGGACTGATGGTTTTAGATATGATTCTTTTCGCTTTCATTGCTTCCAAATACAAATATAAATCAAAAGAAGTAGAAAATGAAAATAAACAAGAGAAAAAATAATAAATAAAAATCAGAGACTGAAAGGGACAAGACTCTCTTAATTTAATTTAAAAAATAAGATTAAGTTATTCAAAGTTAGCTATGACTAAATTGTCAATATTTGACAAATCAATAAACAAAAGAAAATTACTGACAATAAAAAAAAATCGTTTAGTAGGTCATGTCAAAAAAAATAAACAAAATTAAGTCTATTATAGATTTGTTTTACTTATATTTTATTTTGTTCAATTGTTCAATTCAGTGGGCTGTCTTTAATATTGTTCGCAGCCTACATTGTTTCATATACGACCTCTTTTTTTTTCCAATAAAATGTCTTCCGATAATTACATAACTGTTAAATTCTTGTCTGAACATCAGAGTAATTATCTCAATTACTGAACGTTGCAGATAATGCATAGTTCCCTCACTACTAAACTCTTTCATTAAATTATAGTATTCGGAATCTGTATTCAGTTGTTGTTGAGTTATCGTCGACAGTAAACGTGTTTTGAAAAATAAAATGAAAGTTTGACATCATTTTTTTTTTTTTTTAATCAAAAGAAGAAAGCTAAATACTTAAAATGTTTATTTGATTAAATAATAAGTGTAACAATATTTTATAGAATTTTAGTGATTTTTTCTTAAACTTTATGATGGGATTTCAAAATGAACAAAAGGTAATAATTTAATTAATGTAATCTTTTTGCGTTTATTATTGTTGATGACGAATTTGCGGATTTTTATATAACAGTTAGAGTGTCATTGAAGACAAGTTTTATTTTTATTGTTAATTTATATACGTGGAGTAGATTAAAAGTTTAATAAAGAAAATAAATTGTTGAGTTGAATTTTCAAAACATCCATTTTATCGATGCTAATATTTTTAACTATTTTTGTAGACAACATAAATTTGAATTCTTATCTATTCACACAGGAAATAATTAAACCAACAATGCATTCTATTATGAATTCAAATTCATTTTTGGATTTCGAAAATTCCTAGTGCTTCCTACCTCTGGAAAATCGTTTCAAATTATAAACTAAATGGCAAATTAGTAATTTTAAAGCACTTGCAACTTGCAATTCTTCCAAGGTTTCATCTCAAATATTAATTATCTCACCTGCACTTCGTCTGACTATTCTGCGTCCTGAGTCATTTCATCAATTCTCAGAAAGAGAAAAATTTTAATCAAATTTCATTTTACTTTTTTTTTAATGTGTATTACTGGTTGCCTAATATTCAATGAAATTCTTATATTGTAGCAACTACAAAATGTCAATGCCAAATGAAACAAATTGAAAGTTTCAAAAACAGGAAATAAAATCTTTCCTTGCATTAGATAAACTTTAAACTGAGACTTTATTCGTAAGTTTGAAAAATACCAATACTTGAATGGATTTTTTTATCTGTTATGTTTCCTGCATTGGAAAATTCCAAAAGACTACAGAATTCAAACATAAGATAACCTATTATTATTTTTTGCAGAAAATTCCTTACCCCAAGTCAGTATTTTTCATCGTCAGCAATGAGTTTTGCGAACGTTTCAGCTATTATGGCATGCGAAGTGAGTTCATTATATTAATTATTATTTTTTAAACAGTTTTACCATTTTTCAGCAATTCTCAGTTTATACCTCCGCGACATTCTTCTTTTTTCCGAAAGCGACTCAAAAATAATCTACCACACATTTGCAATGTTCGTTTACTTCTTCCCTCTTTTTGGTGCGATTCTTTCCGATAGTTATTTAGGAAAATTTCGGACAATTCTCTACGTTTCAATAGTCTATGCTATTGGCAATATTCTTTTAGCTTTATCTTCAGCCGAACCAATCGGTTTACCCCAAGTCCCATTTTCAATGGTCGGCTTATTACTTATAGCTTTAGGAACTGGAGGAATCAAACCGTGTGTTAGCGCATTCGGAGGCGATCAATTCATTCTTCCTCAACAAGAAATAGAATTAGCTGCTTTTTTCTCAATGTTTTATTTTGCAATTAATGCTGGAAGTTTAATTTCAACATTTTTAACACCAGTTTTAAGAGAAGATGTCAATTGTTTTGGAAATGATAACTGTTATCCACTTGCTTTTGCTGTTCCAGGAATACTGATGGTGATATCAATTGGTATAAAAATAAAAAATTAGTCTTTTTTTTTTTTTCTATAATAAGATGTTTTAGTGATTTTTGCTGCTGGAAAACCCCTGTATACAATCCGCCAACCTGAAGGTAACATAGTTCTTAGAGTATTCAAATGCATTAATGTAAGTTTTCAAAAATATTAGAAAATCACTTTCTTAAAAAAAAAAATTCAGCACGCAATTTGTGAAAAATTCAAATCAAAAGAAAAAGTTGTTCATTGGTTAGATCGTTCAGAAGATAAATATGGCAAAAGTTTAGTAACAGACGTAAAGACGACATTAAAAGTTTTAGTGCTTTACATTCCATTGCCAATTTTTTGGGCGCTTTATGATCAACAAGGCAGTGGATGGACTTTTCAAGCAACAAGAATGGATGGTTATATTGGTTTTTATACTATTTTACCCGATCAAATGCAAGTGATCAATCCTCTTCTAATTCTACTCTTCATTCCATTATTTTCATACCTAATTTATCCAGCTCTTGCTAAATGTAAATTAATTCGAACGCCTTTACAAAAAATGGTTTGTGGAGGATTATTAACAGCAGCAGCTTTTGGTATATCAGCTACTGTTTCGTTTGCTTTAGAAGCAACAGATCCTGTACTTCCCCGACATGGAGAAAGTCAAATTCGGATTTATAATCCATTAAATTGTAATGTAAACATTAACACGTCTTCTTTTCTACATAATATTAATATAAATGCTATGAGTTATAATAAATACGATGTTAAAATTAACGGAAAACAAGAAGTTGACGTACAAGTGAATGGTTGTGTCAGTTTTAATGGTTCATTTGAAGTTCATGAAGAAAAAGCGATAATTTTATATTTAATGCAAGATGGGACAAAATGGATTGAGGATAATATTGATAAAGATGAGAAAGGATTCCCGAAAATACGGTAATTGATTATGCCCTGTCGATAAGAAATTTAGTTTTTTTTATGTTACTAAGTTGGCGACAAATTTAAATTATATTTATTTTTTTTACCATTTTAGAACTTTAATTAGCAAACCTGGACATTTAGATTTAACTTATTTTGGTGATAAAAGCAATCAAGAGATTAATTCAACAGATATTTATACATTCAATCCTGGAATTTATAAAGTTGAAGATTTTAATAAAGAGTTGAAGTTTTATTTAGGAGGAGTATATACAGTTTTGGTGGCGCTAGATTCAAATAATAAAGTCGAGGTATGTGATTATTAAATTAAGTTGAGTTAAATTAAGTTAAATTGTCAAAATTGATGATTCTGAAAAGTAAGGTTAAAACATTTTTTTTTTTAAGAATGTTGAGTACTTCGAAGTGACTCCACCAAATTCAATCCATATTCTATGGCTAATCCCACAATATGTTGTTATAACAGCTGGCGAAATAATGTTCTCAATTACTGGTTTAGAATTTTCTTATTCTCAAGCCCCAGTTACAATGAAATCGGTATTGCAAGCAGCTTGGCTTCTAACGACAGCTATTGGAAATCTTATTATTGTTATAATAGAATCTGCCAAGATTTTTGATAAACAAGTAAGTTGGAATTTTGTAATTTTTAAATTTTTTAATGTTTTATTCACAGTCGTATAACTTTTTGTTATATACTGGACTGATGGTAGTCGATATGGTACTTTTTGCATTTATGGCTCTTCGGTATAAGTATATTAACACAAGTGATCAGATAACTGAAGACGAAGACAAAAATCAAAATGCTATTGATAACCCTACATTTAAGGATGATATTTAATTCAACTCCTATGGAGTATGGCATGTACTTTAAATATCTATATTACTGTAAATAAATATTTTATTAGAACACTCTGTATATTTTGTAACTGCGTAATTTTTTAATGCGCATGCGCACAACCTGGTTTTCTATTGGTTATTCACTGTTGCTATGACTGCGCAGATTATTTGTTGCAGTAATAATAAATCTGTGCTGTTTTTGTAAAGTAATAATTACAATAATAATTGATTAATTAAGTAGAAAGTGTTATTGACGTTGAGTCCAAAGATTTTTGAATAGAATTAACAACAAATTTGCAGGTATTATTTTGATAATGTTAAATAACACAATGACGTAGTCACTTGTTCTGTCAACAGTTTCATTTGTTTTCATCTCGAAATGGGGACTAAGAAAAAGGGTTCTGAGTTGGTTTTCAATTTACAATGGAGTTTTAAGCCCGATTGTAATGTAATCGGAATGTGTGATACGCCCCCGACAACATCCAACTTTGAAATGTTTAAATCTTATTTGGTGAGAAAATCCATAATATTTTTGACATATGTCATTGTATAATTGTAGTTGAAAAATTCTGGTGTTGCTGGAAATGATGTAAAAGTAACATATGTTACTGATAATGGTCAAGAGTGGGTTATTGATTCTCAAGAATGGTTCGAAATTGCTTTGAGTGCATTCAGATTGAAAGCGCGTTTAGGCGAAGTCATTTATCTTAGATTGGATAAAATTCCAAATCGTAAACGCGATCTGATGAGATTCAGTGATGTTGAAACACAATTTAATGTTGATTCGATGATGGATTCGTTTACAACTCCTCCTGATTGGTTTACGACTTACATGAAACAGGTATTTTAATTATTATCTAATTACATAATATCTAATTTATAATTTTAGTTCAAAAAAGAAATCGTTCAAGAAGTCACTCAATCTGTATTAAATGCAAAAGATAATGTTCCAATAGTAACGTCATCTTCAAAAAAATCAAAAGAATTAAAACGAGCACGAAAACATTTACATTTTGGTGAAAATCCGATTGATAAGGAATTGATTAAAACATTGAAATTTGATCGTAAATTGGAAAATAAACTTGATAAATTAGATGCTAAAACTAAGCGGATTAAAGAGAAAAAACAAGCTTTGATTAGTCGAATTGAAGATGCTGAACAACGTTATTTTGGAAAAATGGAACAAACAGAAGTTAATAATTTGAATGTTACAGAAGAAAAAAATGAAAATATTGATGAAGAATCATTACCGATTCCAATTGATGTTAATGGTACACCTCTATTGAATTCTTCACTTGCAAATCTTGCTGATTCAGAAGCTTGTGAACATATGATGGGAGGAGAAATTTATCTGCACACTTGGGAAATTATAAACAGCGGAAAATTACAGTGGTCTCCAAATGTAAAAAAAAATAAATAATTTTTGTTTGATTCTAAAATTGAATTTTTATGTTTTAGACGGAGTTGCGTTTAACTTGGGGTTCAGCTGATTTAGTTCCATCAGTTAATAGCGTTCGTTGTCCTCCATTAAAGCCAGGTGAAAAAGGAAGTATTTCTGTACGATTTGATATACCTAGAAAGCCTGGAACTTACGAAAGTTATTGGAATTTTTATGATAAAAATGTACGATTTGGACGTGCTCTTCGTTGTTGTGTTATTGTCGATTTGCCAATAGCATCAATTCCGATTTTATATGAAAAAAATGATGAAAAGTCACCAATCAATTTAGCATTGGATTATGGTTATTCAGAATTGAAAACATTTGAATCATGTAAAAATTTAACATCGGTTGAAAAACAACAATTTGCAAACATTTTTGGTTTTGAAATTGATGACAAAGAAAATGCAGAAAAACCGTTAGAATTGAATAAAAGTATAACATATAAGTTAATACAAAATGCAATAGATAATAACTTAAGTAGTACAAAAGAAAAGGAAAAAATCGATGAATTGAATACAAAAATGATCAAAATGAAAGTTTCAAGAGGTATTGATTCGGATTCAGATTGGGAAAGTGATTGTTCTTGGACTTCGAATAGATTAGGTATTAGTGACAAAGATCTGATTATCGATTTATCAACAAGTAATAAAGTTAATAAAGAAGAAAATGACAAAGAAACTGAAGTGAAAGAAGAGAAAAATGAAACTAGAGAAGCTGATAACAATAATAATAACAATAATAATTCTGGTGAATCATTTTCTGAAATTGCAAGTCAAGCATCTTCTGATTTAAGTAGTGGCTACGATATTCTTCAAGCTCCTGTTTGTGAAGAAAAAGAAGAATCATCAGGTTATGTTTATATAACAATTGATGGAAATAAGTTACCAGTACCTAAACATATTCTACGTCCAGATTTTCTTGCTAATGCTGAAGAAGCACCAGGTCCTTTAACATCTCTAAATACAAACAAAGAAGAAAAAAAATGTGAAGAAGAAAATCGTAATCGATTATTTATATTTCCACAAAATCAACCAGGTTATGAAGTTGTAACTAATTCGCCAGTTAAAGACGATTATAATTGGTCAAAATCTGAAACAAAATATTGTTATCCAGATTTACAAAATGTTAAAATCGATCCGTATGGACCGTTGGAACGTAGTGAAAGTAGCGCTTCTCAACAAGCAAATTTTCATTGTTCACAATGTCAACATCAACACATTCCATGTGATGCATCCTCGAATTCATCCCAACAACAACAACAGCGTACGCCAAATGGTGTTTCTGTTCATATTTTACCAGAAAATTTAGTTAGTGGAGCTGTAAATGTTGCTTCGTCTGCTATAAATACAGCAAGAAGTGTCATTAATATGATTGTACCACCGAAAACAGAGGTAATTAATTAATTAACAAAAAATTTTTTTATGTAATTTTGGTTTTATACATTTTTAATTTTTCAAGCCTGGACGTTGGGTGAATGGCCATTGGATTACCGAAAATTCGGAATCACTTCGTGCAAAAAATCTACTTATTCTAGCTGAAATGGGTTTTTGGGATTCTGATTTAAATGCAACGTTATTGTCACGTTATAATGACGATCTGAATAAAGTTATTAGCGAACTTATTCAATGAAATGTTAAATTCATCTTTAATAGTTTTGATGTGATGTGAATTTAGTGATAATATTTTGGTTTTTTTAGAGTTTTCTTTTATTGTATAATCATATTATAATCTTGTTAGGTGTGGTCAATATACTATATTATATTTTGAAAAAATTATTTCCCGCTTTTTTTTAAGATTATCCAATAAGAATGAATGGTGGCGCTAGTTATTAAACCGTTTCCATGTGTTTTTATTATGACAGTTAAACAAATGTCGTTTTTGCAAGTGTTTTCCGATGTTTTAAGTGTAATTACTATAGTAACATGTTTCGTTTTGAAAGTTCCGCAAATTATAAACATTGTAAAATTAAAAAGTGCAACAGGTATTAATCTTGTTGGATTATTGATGGAATTATCAAGGTAAACATTTGAATAATTTTGGATTAGTTATCTTTTATCGTAATTTATAGCTATACAATAATGTTTTCCTATAATTTTCGAAATGGTTATGCCCTTCTGTCTTATATGGAGTATCCTATCATACTCATTCAAGAAATCATTTTGATTTTTTTCGTTATATTATATAAGAAATGTTTAAATTTAGCTAGCTTAATCGGAGCTGTGATTTATATTATAATAACAGGTGGATTTCTATTTGGTTTTGTTCCTTTAGGATTTATCTCGTTTCTTGTGGTATAAAATCACTCATTTTTTTGAAAAAATTGTTTTTATCAAAATTATTCCAGCCACTTTGTACTCCAATTGGTGCAAGTTCAAAAGCTGTTCAATTGGTAGAGATTTTAAGAACGAAAAATTCCGAGTCTGTTAGTGTTTTGACTTGGTTTATTTCAGCATTTACTAATTTTAGTAAGTTGATTGTTGTATGTAATTTTATAGTTTGTAACTTCATCTTTTAGCTCGAGTTTTCACTATTTCAATGGATTCAGCAGATTTGTCACTTCTTTTGAATTTTACAATCAATGTATGTCTCAGTTCTTCAGTTATGATAGCTGCTTACGCGTATAAACATCCCAAGAAAGATTAAACTTTCACTTAGTTTGTTATTAGGAGTGTTTTTGAATATTGCCATTCCTGTACAAACTTTGAATAGTTTGTTTTTAGCTAAATACAAGTGTTCCAGAAGAATGGAAGATTATAAGGTTTTAGATAAATATTTAATTTGTGTATCAGACTCAACATTTCAAAATTCATTATTTATTTTCAACTATTAAATATGAAATCTGCAACATAAATTAATAATGGAACACTTTATTAAATAATAAAGGATTGTTAAAAAAAAAAAACCGTTTGGATTTGAAATCGATCAAGAGTCCAAATTCCAGTCCATTTCTCCTTAATGCGTTCCTGTTAACCAATTCAGAGAGCGAAGAATCCCCTCGATTCAGTAGCTGAGAGATGCTGCTAGCGAACGCATGGTTTGGCCTTTGGGCCATACTTTTCTTCTCAGTGTTGAAACAAGTCCAAAGTGAAACTTTAACACCGCCGTATTTCAATCTTGCTGAAGGTAGAAAAATAACAGCGACCGCTACATGTGGTGTTAACACCGAAGGTCCGGAATTATATTGCAAACTTGTAGGAGCTAACGCGGAAAATGATCTCAATGTTAATGTTATTCAAGGACAGGTAAATATCGAAAAAATGTAAAATTTCGGTTATTGAACTTTTAATTATCAATTGATAATTTTTTTCTTGAAAGTTTTGCGATGTTTGCGATCCAACCAGACCGGATAAGATGCATCCTCCGGAGTTTGCAGTCGATGGGATGGAAACTTGGTGGCAAAGTCCACCTTTATCTCGAGGAATGAAATACAATGAAGTCAATTTAACAATCGATTTAGGACAAGTAAGTTTGTTTATCTTCCAAATACTAAGTTTATCGGAAGCGTTTATTTTTAAATTTTATCGTTTATTCAAAAAGATTGAAAATTTTACACTGTTATGAGTAATAATGTTTACGATTAGATCATCTCCACGATAATTGAATGAATTGTTTGTGCAACTTATTTATTCTTCAAGCGACAAGCTTTCAAGTTACAAAAAGGCCATCTGGCAAACACATGTTTTATGGTTTTGTTTGGTCGGGTCAAATGTCTTGAAGTTTTTTTGGGTTGGAGGGAGAATTTACATTCATTTACATAATTTCTACCTGATGATAATTTTTGTTTTAAAATAAATAATGACTGTTATCATTTGAATGATATGTAGGCGGTTATTTCCTGGATTATCGACATTTGTATCTGTATCAGAGGAAGTCGGATGATTTTTGTTAAGCAAACTAAGAAATTATACAGGATGTTCCGTTAAAATATTGTTTCTATTTCAAGGAATTCCATGTGGCTTATGTCTTCATTCGAATGGGTAATTCTCCTCGACCTGGTCTTTGGGTTTTGGAAAAATCAGCCGATTATGGCAAAACTTACACTCCATGGCAATATTTTTCCGATTCGCCCGATGATTGTGAAACTTATTTTGGTAAAGACAGTTTACAGCCAATTACACGAGATGACTCGGTTATTTGTACAACTGAATATTCAAAAATTGTACCATTAGAAGGCGGAGAAGTATATTAAAATGACAATTTTAATCTAAATTTATTAAACAACAATAATTTTAGATACCAATTTCTCTTTTAAATAATCGTCCATCTGCAAATCATTATTTCAACTCAACAGTTTTACAAGAATGGACTCGAGCTACAAATGTGCGATTGAGATTATTAAGAACGAAGAATTTTCTAGGACATTTAATGAGTGTGGCGAGACAAGATCCAACTGTCACACGAAGGGTATTTTTTATTTATTTTTAATTTATTTTTTCAAAATTTAATCATATTTTTTTTTTTAGTATTTTTATTCGATCAAAGACATCAGTATTGGAGGTCGATGTATGTGTAATGGTCATGCTGACACGTGCGATATTCAAGATTCGCAAGATCCCAGTGTTTTGTTATGTCGTTGTCAACATAATACTTGCGGAGCGAAATGCGATTCTTGTTGTCCAGGTTATGAACAAAAGAAATGGAGACAATCAAAAGTGGATCATCCTTTTGTTTGCGAACGTAAAAATTTAGTTTTTAAATTATAAACCATTTTATTTTAATATTGATATTATAGCTTGCAATTGTTTCCAACATAGTTATGAATGTGTTTATGATGAAGAAGTTGATCGAAAACGATTATCGTTAGATATTCATGGGAGATACGATGGAGGTGGTGTGTGTCAGAATTGTCAACATAATACTGATGGTATTAATTGTAACAAATGTAAACCGACGTTTTATAGACCTTATAATAAGCATTGGAATGAAACGGACGTCTGTCAACGTAAGAATTTTTTATTTTTCAGTTGGGATAATTTACTTTTGCGAAATTGATAGTCATGAAATGGCAAATTGAGAATATTGATAAAATCTAATTAGAAACTGTCAAATTTGAAAACGTCAAAGTGACTTTTTCTATGGTAACATCACAGATTACCAAAATTTCCTAAGTTTTAAATCTGGAATTTTTCACATAAGTGAGAAAAAAATCCACATTATAATATTTTTTCAGTTCTCTAGATACTACTCAGTTAAAAAAGAGACTATTTATACAATTTTTTCTGTTTAGCTTGCAGTTGCAACTATTTCTACTCTACTGGTAATTGCGCTGAAGGTTCTGGTATTTGTGAATGTAAAAAAGAATTTCAACCGCCTCGATGCGATAGTTGTAGTTTTGGCTATTTCGGATATCCGGATTGTAGACCATGTGAATGTTTTCTTAATGGAACACAAGATTTACAATGTGAAGCAGAGAACGGACAATGTCCTTGTTTATATAATTTTGGAGGACAATATTGTAAAGAGTGTGCTTCTGGATATTACAATTTTCCCAATTGCAAACGTAAAACATAAAAAAACTCTATGAAAAATGTTTATTTATTGAACAATTTGTAGATTGTGAGTGTAATCCGGAAGGTTCAGTTTCTGCAACTTGTGACCAAGATACAGGAAACTGTACTTGTAAAAATAATTTTGGCGGAAAGCAATGTAATGAGTGTCAAGATGGTTACTACGATTATCCTAAATGCACTTGTAAGATTTTATTTGAAATTTGTATTATTTTTAACATTTTATTTTTAAGTTTGTAATTGCGATATTAAGGGTGCAAAAGAAGGCATTTGCGATAAACAAACCGGCAAATGTTTATGTAAAGAAGGCTACGGTGGCGAATTGTGTGATACTTGTCTTTTGGGCTATTACGGTTACCCGGATTGCAAACCGTGCAATTGTAGTAAAGTTGGCTCTTTAGGATTCAGTTGTAGCGCCACAGGCAAATGTCAATGTTCGGTGAATTATGCAGGAAAAACATGCGATCAATGCAGTCCTGGCTATTACAAATACCCCGAATGTCTTTCATGTGAATGTGACACCCATGGTTCAAATGGAGTATCTTGTGATACAGAAGGCCGATGTGAATGCCATCATAATTTCGCTGGACAACGCTGTGATTCATGTAAAGAAGGATTTTACAATTTTCCAGCTTGTGAAGATTGTAATTGTCATCCTGCTGGAGTTGTAGCAGGATTTGCAGGATGTGGATCAGTACCAGCTGGTGAATTATGTCAATGTAAAGAACGAGTTGAAGGACGGATTTGTGATAAATGTCGTGATTTGTATTGGAATTTAAATCCGAATAATCCCCAAGGTTGTGAAGAATGTAAGTGTTATATTCCGGGAGTTTTAGGAGGAATTGCTGTTTGTAATTCGGATAAAGGAGATTGTGTTTGTAAAGCGTTAGTTATAGCAAGAGATTGTTCAGAATGTGCCGATGGCACTTATAATTTGCAAGAAGAAAATCTTTTTGGATGTTCAGGTATGAACAAAAAAAAAATCCTAAAATTTAAAATTGAATATTTTTCATTTCAGATTGTGATTGCGATATTGGCGGTTCTGTAAATAACATTTGCGATAAAAAATCCGGTCAGTGTTTGTGTCAGTCGAGAGTAACAGGTCGTCAATGTAAAGAACCTCTTCAAGCTCATTATTTCCCAACTTTGTATCAATATCAATACGAAGTTGAAGATGGCCATACACCAGCTAACACTGTTGTTCGATATGCCAACGATGAGAACATATTCCCTGATTATTCCTGGAAAGGATATGGTGTATTTTCTCTTCTTCAAAATGTTATACTTCAAGACATTCATATTTTAAAACCTTCACTATATCGTATGATTTTACGTTTTGTCAATCCAAATCCTGATCCTGTAATTGGTAAAATTAAAATCATTCCTGACAATCCAAGCGACAATGAACAAGAATTTCAAGTACAGTTTAAAAACTCTTCGACTCCGAGTTTTGTTACTGTTTCTGGAGCAACTGGTAATACTCCTTCGTTATTAGTTATGGATCCAGGTCGTTGGCAAATTGGAATTGAAGTAAACAAAAATTTACTCTTAGATTATTTTGTTCTTCTTCCTGAAGATTATTATTTAGCAACGATTTTGAATAAAAAAGTCGAAAAACCATGCACTGTAAATGAGACAGATTTATGTCGTGAATATACATATTTGAATTTAACTCATTATCCGACAACTTATGGAGTTGGAGGATATATTCAAGAAGTTGGTCGATTTGCAAAATTGCGTGAATATTTTCAAGATGTTGGACATTTATCGAGAATTGGAGTTGCAAATCGAGTGCCTGTTATTAATCTTGCACAACCTAATCTATCGTTTAATGTCACTGTTAATAAACCAGGAAAATATGTACTTATTATCAATTATGTAACACCGAAAGGTGATCAAAGAACACATGAAATTAATGTTAAAAGTCAATCTGGACGACATATTAACAATGGCAAAACTATACTCTATTCATGTGCTTATAGCACTCTCTGTCGACAAGTTGTTACAACTCTTGATGGAATTGTTGCAAATCAACAAGTTGATGGAAATGAGATTGAAGTCGATTTAAAAGTAATTATTATTATTATTATTTTAAAAGATTTATTTAATTTTAAATTTTTAAGAGTTCGAACGCCGATGTTGGTATACATTCAGTCATTGCAATTCCATACGAAGAATGGTCGTTAGATTTTATTAAACCAAAATCGGTTTGTATTAAAAAAGATGGCAAATGTATAGCAGCTTCTTTTAGAAATCCACCAGAAACGAAAAAAATACAATTTGAAGAGAATAATGCACCGTTAGCGACTGTTCTTTTAAATACGACTTATATGTTTTTGAATCCGAATTATAATACAATTGATTTGAAAGGGAAAGTGCCCAGTCCAGGGTATTATACTTTTGTCGTGCATTACTATCAGCCCAATTTTCAAGGTAAATTAAATTGATTGGTGCAATTTCATGTCATAAGTTGTCAAATTTGTAAACTCCAAATTAGTAATGTTACAATGTCACCAACTAGTACGAAATTTCCTAGATTTCAAAACGTTTCTGATTCTTTTTTTTTTCAGATTTTAATTTGATTGTGCTGATGCAAAACGGTCAATTCTACGAAGGCACAGTTCCAGTCCATCACTGTCCATCTCATTCCGGTTGTCGTTCCGTAATTGAGCAAGAAGATGGAAATAATAAATTCCTTCTAACTGAAAACTTTATGTTAACATTGAAAGAATCCGAAAATAAGAATGTTTACCTCGATTATCTTTTAATAATTCCATCTGATTTTTATAATGAGCGATATTTAGAAGAAGAAGATGTCGATCGTACCGGAGAATTTATATCATCTTGTGGTAGCAATCATTTTAATATTGATACAACAGCTGATGGTTTTTGTAAAGATTCCGTTTTTTCCATAACAGCATCTCATAATGGTGGTGCTTTACCATGTCAATGTGATTATGATGGTTCGCTTAGTTTTGAATGTGATAAATTTGGTGGACAATGTCAATGTAAACCAAATATTATTGGAAGAAAATGTGAAGCTTGTAAAACAGGATATTTTGGATTTCCGGATTGTCAGCCATGTAATTGTCCATCTATTGCTTATTGTGAACCAAATACTGGACAATGTATTTGTCCACCTCATGTTATTGGAGAAAGATGTGATCAATGCGAACCTTTGACTTATGGTTATGATCCATTTATTGGATGTGAAGAATGCAAATGTAATGTTTTGGGAATTCAAGGATCGGAACAGTGCGATTTAAACAACGGAAGTTGTCAGTGAGTAAAAAAATGTTTTATATTACATTTTTATTATGTTAAAAGTCCACTAGTTATGTTTAATTCTCTACAATCGATTTTCAATATAGCGTTACGATTTTTCTGTAAACGTTCTATTTCGTTTTGCATTATTTTCCATTTTTCTAGTAAATCGATTTCTTTTTCCAATTTTTCTTTGACTAACTCCAAAATTCTTCTATTTTCTTTTAGTAATTTAATTTTGTTTTTAAAATCATTTAATTTTTGTTTCTATAAATGATATAATTAACAAATTATTTATAAATTTATTAATACTTACACTGAATTGATCTCCTATTGATTTAAAATCTCTGGAAAAATCAACAATTTTTAAATTGGATTCTAAATCGTCGATTTTTTTTCTAATTTGATCAGAAAGTTTCATTGATGTTTTATCAATTGTTGATTCATAATTTTTGGTTTTTTTAAGTTTGTCTTCATATTTTTTTAAAATATTTTTCATATTATCCACATTTGATTGTAAATTATTTGAGAAATTTTTTTTCAACGAATCTAAAATAGTCAAAATGATTAATGTTTCATAACTTTTATATCTTAATACCTTTTAATAGATCTTTCAAAAGATTAATATTTTGTTTCAAAATTTTTATTGTTTCATTAACTTTTTTCTCTGCGATATTAATATAATCAGCGATTGAAGTTTTCGGAATTTTGAGTTTATCTAAATCGTTTTTAATTACAATTGAATCTTGATAAGTCTTTTTGATTTTTTCATTTGTATTTTTAACTTTCTTATTTATTGTTTTGAATTGCTTTTCGATTTTTTCATAATTTTTTATTGTATTATCTATTTCAAAATCTAAAGATTTGTTCTTAATTGATTCACATTTTTGTGAAACATTGTTTGCTAAAATTTCCAAATGATTAACATCAAGTTTATTGACTTCTTCTACAATTTTGTTAACTTCATTTCTATAAATTGACACATTTTTCAAACTTTCAAACAATCGATTTGTATTGTTTCGATCGATTATAACTTTCTTTCCAATTTGATTCAAATCTTTTTCATAATTTTTTGCTTCATTTTTCAATTCAATGATTGTCGTCTCAATGTCTTTTAACAAATCCAAATTTTGTTGAATTCCATTTAAATCATAATCTTTTTGAACTTTAGCTTTAGAGCAAGTCAAATTGAATCTATCAACTAAAATTGTAAGATAACCATGAGAACTATTTACACTAAGATAACATTTATCCAAGACACAGTTTTCTTGAGCTTTGAATTAGAAATTATTAATTTTAAGATTAAAAATTTCAAAACTTACCCAAAATTGAGGAACATAAAAAGCAACTTAAAATAATAACAAACATTTTGAACTAAACTCTAAACTAGTTAATAGTCTACTGATAAGAATGACTTTAAATCAAATAAAACGTATCAAAATGTATTTATTTATTTTCTTCCCGTATGTATTATCTACATTTAAGTAAACTTTTGCGGAAAAAATTATGATAGTAAAAACTATAATAGTAATATATAAATAATAAAAGTAAGAAAAATTAAAATTATGAATCAATAGATTTTGTAAATTGGACAGTTTATTTTTTCCAAAATTGGTAGCCATGAAAGATCAGTTTTAGGTCAATTTTTTATAAAAATAAATTAGAACTTGTCAAATTTTCAAACTTCAAATTGACTTTTTCCATGGCAACGTCACATGTCACCAACTACTAAAAAATTCTCTAAATTTAAAATTCAGTTTTACAATAAATCTTGTGTTTTCCTTTTTCAGATGTAAGCCGAATGTGGTCGGCCGCCAATGCGACCGTTGTCTCGCCGGTCATTTCTCCTTCCCATATTGCGACAATTGCGGTTGTGATATTCGAGGTACAACTAACGATATTTGCGATCAAGTAACAGCGCAATGTTTCTGTAAAAAAAATGTCGTTGGTCCTCGATGTGAAACATGTCGTGAAGGAGCATTTAATCTACAAGACTCTAACAATGATGGTTGTACTGAATGTTTCTGTTTTGGTAAAACAACAAGATGTATTAATTCCAAACTTATAAGAACATCAATTCAATCTATGAAAGATTGGCAGTTAGTCGGTTTCAATTTTACTAATAAATTAGAAATTTATCCGTTGAATTTAACAATAGAAGATGCTGGTCAAAACACAGTTGGAGTTGTTTTTGATAAAAGTATAACTGAAAACACGACTGTTTATTTCAGTGCTCCGAATGATTATGTTGGAAAAAAATTAACATCCTATGGAGGTTTTCTTAATTATACACTTTTTTATACGATTCGATCTGGAGAAGGCTCTGCTGTTAGCGAACCAGATGTTATTCTCGAAGGCAAAAAAACATATTTAACTTACTCAAGTTATGAACAACCAACATCATCGATTGAATATCGAGCTAGTGTTCAATTAGTCGAAGATAATTTTGAATTACCAAATGGAGTTCTAGCTAGAAGAGATCATATAATGGAAGTTTTGGAAGATTTACGTGGAATTTACATAAGAGCGACTTATTGGACTGAAAGTTATACATCTCGACTTTCAAATGTTATTCAAGATGATGCAGTTCCATATCAATATTTTCATGGTGATGATCGGAATTTAATTTTTGCTGATTCTGTTGAAGAATGTCGATGTCCGCAAAATTATCGCGGATTGAGTTGTGAAGAATGCGCGCCTGGATATTATCGAATTGAAACTGGACCACATGGAGGATATTGTGTGCCTTGTCAATGTCATGGACATGCTACAGAATGTGATGTTAATACAGGAAAGTGTATTGTAAGATTATTTTTAATTTCATATATATATTTTTTTCAATTGAATTTTTAGAATTGCACTCATAATACTCGAGGAGATCATTGTGAATTGTGTGAAGAAGGCTTCCATGGCAATGCTTTAGCTGGCACACCAATGGATTGTTTAATTTGCGCTTGTCCTCTACCTATAGCTAGCAACAAGTAAGTTTGAGATTTTTTTTTCTTAAAGATTGGTTTTTTCAATTCTTTTTTTTTCAGTTTTGCGACATCTTGCGACGTGAGTTCCGATGGCGAAAAAATCAGTTGCGAATGTAAAGAAGGTTATTTTGGCGCTCGCTGTCAATCTTGTGCAGCTGGATATTTTGGACGTCCGGAAATTCCAAGCGAAATATGCAAACCATGTCAATGTTCAGGAAATATCAATCCTGATGATCCTTCTTCTTGTGATACAGTTTCAGGCGAATGTCTTCGATGTTTAAATAATACTTTTGGAAAAGCTTGTGCTTTATGTGCACCTGGATTTTATGGAGATGCTGTTGTGGCTAAAGACTGCCAAAGTATTAAAAAAAAAAACACAATCAAATTTACAATTTTTTGAATAATTTCAAATTTAAGGTTGTATTTGCGACGATTTGGGAACAGATCATTGTAACAGTTTCACAGGAGAATGTGTCTGTAAGCCGAATGTGATTGGAGAAAAATGTGATAGGTGTGAAGACACCCATTATGGGTTTCAAACTGGAGCTGGGTGTGTTCCTTGCGATTGTGCTGTATCTTCTGAAAGTGATAGATGCGATGACGTCACAGGACAATGTCGATGTAAACCAGGAGTTGTGGGAAGAGCTTGTGATCGTTGTGCGGCTGGCTATTGGAATTATACTCAAGATGGATGTGTTTGTATGTTGTTTTTTTTTTTCAATTTTATTTCATAATTAATTTTTTCAAAATTGTAGCTTGTGGTTGCAAAAGCGATTATTCTCGAGGTTTTGGTTGTAATGCGTTAACTGGACAATGCGAATGTTTACAAGGAGTTATTGGTGAAAAATGTGATCAATGTCCACATCGATGGGTATTTGTACCAGATTATGGGTGTCATCAATGCGATAGTTGTACGCATGCTCTTCTTGATGATACGGACAAATTGCAACAATTAATTGATCCTATTATATTCGAATTTGATGTAAGTAATTTAATTTTTTAAAATTGGCAGCTATGAAATGTCTGTTTGAAGTTTAAATAATTAGGAGTTATCAAAATTGTTAAGTTGACGTTTTGATGAAGGTTGTTATATGTTGCCAACTTTTAAAAAATTCCCTACATTTGAATTTTTTTCTAGAGCGCTAATTCAGGATATTTCACAAGAAGAAAATTGGAAAATATGAGAGAGTTGATGAAAGAATTACAACTAAAATTCGACGAAGTTGATCCAAAACAAGTCAACATTGATGCATATTTTGAAGAACTTCAAACTTTAGAACAAGATTCGAAAAATTTAAACAGAAAGGTAAATAAAAAACACAATTTAAGCAAATAATTATTAATTTTTGTAGTCAAATTATTCGCTTCAAAACAGCGACTCACTTCAAATCGATTCAATCGATTTGAAAGAAAATGCCGAATTTCTATTAAATGATGTCCAAAATGCCGAAGATGAATATTTTCGTGTTATTGAAAATATTGATAAAATTACTTTTGAATTGAATAAAGATGAAAATCCAGAAATTGATTTAGCAGTTGAAGAAGGAATCGAATTATTAAATGCAATCAAAAAATATAATCTATCCAAACGTGAAAATTTAACAAATAATGCTGTATTAAAAGTTGATGCGCTTTTGACAAATATTTCGAATTTTAAAATCCCAGTTGAATATTTAGAAGAAAAAACTGAAAAAGTTAGAAAGAATGTCGATGAATTTCGAGATAAATTAGATGATCTTTATGTCCAAGTGCAGTTTTCGTTGACTAATGCAAATGAAGCTGAGAAAATTATCAACAAAAGTGGGTGAGTAATAATTTCAAATTGTTTTTTTTTCTTTGAAAATAGGAAAAAAATAAATTTATTAAATATTCAAATAATTCGTAGAGAAAAAAATTACAGATTTCTGTAATAACTCGATATTTAAAATTTTGATGAAAAAAATCATCATACAAGTAATAATTTATTATCCACAAAAATAATAATAAAATATAATTATCAGTCATCATTTTCCTCTTAATTTCAATTCTTCCTTAAGTTTCCATTTAACAAGTTCCATACAAGTAATAGCATCCTCGGCACTATCATGCCCACTCATATTATTCTGTATAATTTTTTTCAAATATTCACTCGCCAACATTTTAAGTGCTCGCTTATGCGGCAAGCCCATTTTATGTGGAAATAAAACCGAAGTATCAATAATACTTCCATGAATAATTTTCAAAGCTTTCATATCCGATTCTAAACTATGTCCAATTAGAATCGTTTTGGAATTACACAAATGCAAAATATTTGCTTGAACTTGTAAAATATTCGTACTTGTACGTTCCATTTGTTGTTGAGTTATTCCCGAAAAAGTGGTATTATAATCGATAATTGGATTTAATGGTTTCACTAGTGTCTCATACACTGTTTTACACTCGGAATCAACAATTGTCACTCGAGTTAATTCAAGTCCTTTAATTGTATAACACATTTCACAATCAAGAGCATAGACAGCATAACTTCTTGGATCTGAATCCGATTCTGGATCCATAGTTATTTGAAATCCATCCAAATCGGAATCATATTCAGTCACATGAGTATTTGATGTCACACATCCAGTATCATCATTACTTTTACAACAAAGATATGTTTGTTCGCCTCTTAAAGTACGTTTTTTTAAAGGATGATATAAACATTCTTCCGGATATAAAACAAAACCATCATCATCAACTAAATAAATTTTCGAACATCGAACGCACTTTCTTTGGTTTTCTCTCAAATTGATTTTATTAATTTTTCGATTTTTTATAATAGCTTGTCCTGGTATTGAACTTTCTTTTGGATATCCATGAATATCCAAATCTTCATCACTTAAAACATATTGTTTAATATTTTCATAAAACTTTTGTCCTTTAAAATCATCCTCCAAATTTTTGTTCGATGGTTCTCCATCACTTATCGGTCCTAAACCTAACTTTTCACGTTCTTGTAATTCTTTTCTAAGTCGATTAACGGCCAACATAGCCGAATTTTTATAAGTCGTCAATACTTTGCATTTTTCATAACACGAAAATTCTTCATTTAAAGCTCGATTATATGCATTTTCTTTTGTTAAATATAATTTAACACATTCATCTGCTATTTTTGTCAAAAATCTTGTTCGAACATTGATTGGAAGTTTGGATTTATCGGCATTTAATACATCCGGAATATCGGATAAAGAATAATCAGGAATGTGTGCAATACGTTTCGATTTTGTTGTTTGTGCTGGTGTTTTATTAATAATTTCAGTTGCTTTCTGTTTTGCTAATTCTTCAATTCGGGCTTTAGCTCGTTGAATTGAATTAACATTTTGAACTGGAGCGATTTTTTTCGTTGTTAATTTTTGAATTTTATGTTGTTTGGCTGCTTCAAGAAGACTTGGAGGTGCTGAACGTTTAATTGTTTGTTTGATTTCATTCATTAAATTTTTCTGTTCGTTGTTTGCTTGATCGCGTTTTGCTTGTTTGAAACGATTTACCATCATTTGAGCTGGATTTATTTGAGATTTTGGTTTTGGTAAATTTATTTTTGAAATTGTTTCGTTTGTTGAACTACTATGAGCTATACGTTTTTTGCTTGTTTGGATTACTGGAATTTCTTCTTGTACTGTTGATTCTGTTGATTCTTTTGTTTCAATAGTTGTTGGTTTATATTCATTGAAGATTTTATAACATTCAGAAACAATATCGTCTTCATCATCTTCAAGCAACGTTTCAAAATTTTCATCTTCCGATTCTGATGATTTTTTCTTTGTTTTATGATGTTTATTTTTACTACTACTATTAGAACTGGATTTTCGATGTTCATCTTTTCGACTACTTTTCGATTTATGTCTACTTTTATGTCGGTCTTTACTTCTTGATCTTTTCTTACGTTTATCTTTGTCTTTATGATGTTTAGATTTATGACTTCTTGATTTGTGTTTATCATTATTAACTTCCTCTACTTTTGTTTTGTTTTTATCCTCAATAATGTCGTTGATTAAGTCGAATTCCGCTGATAAGTCTTCAAAATTGATATCATCATGAGAACAATCTTCCGGATTGTATTCATTACTTGCTATATCCTCTTTAATTTCTCTGATTGTCTCTTTTTCATCACTATCCAAATTTTCTTCTTTTTTACTAGCCGATGATAGAATACTCAAAGGTGTTGGTTTATAAGTGAATTTTGATGGTAGAGGACGAATCGTTCGATCAGATCTGAATGCTAAATCCGGCACATAACTAATAGGAATATGACTTTTAATATTAGCCAATTCACTTTTTGGGGTTGGTTTGTAAGTAGGAACTTCCGGTTCTTTGATTACAACTTCTTCTTCTAATGGTGCACTAATTTCTTGAGTTTTTTTGCGATGTCGAAAATGACAATATGGACGATTGCATGAATTGTCGTAAAATGGACATTGAATATCTTGAAATAAACCTTTAGTCGGTAACATTTTCACTTTAATAATATAACATCTTCAACTATTACAAAAAAATGTCAAAATTTACTTAACCTCACTTTATTTAGGGATTTTTATTTTAGGTGTCATTTCAATCACGCGCTAAATTTGAATAATTTTTATTTTTTTAGCAAAGAACGTCTAAAGAAAAAACTAGAAGACATCGAAACCGAAACTACAAATTCCGAAGAAAATCTCCATTTATCTGAAATTTTGAACACTAATTCAACTCAATTCAACGAAGAAGCTGCAGTGAAACTTGAAACATTGCAAAACATTTTAAATGAATTAGAAGTTCATAATAACGAATTTAAATCAGTTGTTGACAACAATGATTCCGAATTGGATGAAATTAGCAAATCCAAACCGGACGTAGCTTTTCATGCTGAAAATTTAACACAAAGAGCGATGCAATTAGACAATATTTTATCCGAATCTCGAGACTTATCCTCAGATGCGATTCAAGCAGTCGATGCTTATCGAAATATAACAAAAGCTGTAGAAAATGCAAATTTAACAGCAAAATCTGCATTGGACGATATAAAAAATGCGAATGATTTATTAGATGGAGTTGAAAGTCAAACATTTAATACAGCCCAAGATTCGGCTAAAGCTTTAGATAAAGCGTTTGAATTGTATCGAAGTACAAATGATGATTTGGATCCGCAGTTCGATTCTGCAAAAACAGATTATGATCCTGTTCAAATTATGCATAAAACAAATGACGAAAAATTGAAAAATTTGGTAAAAATTCTTGAAAATTTACAAAATGAATCGTTGGAGAAAAAATTCAAACTTGCAGCTGATAAAGCCGATAATGCTATTCGTTATTTAACTAATATTGAAGGCATAGCTAAAGGTACTTTTGATGAATTGAAAAATGAATCGTCGAATGCAACGCTTTTGCCGAAAATTGTCGATGATATGAATCGGAATTTATTACAAACTTCCAAACAATTAAATATTGTTAATGAAAAATTGCCGACAATTGTTGAAATAATGGATGAGTTACCAGAACAACAGGATCATTTGCAACGGACTGTTGATAATATAGAGAATTCGTTGAAGAAGTTAAGTCAACAGATTGTTTTAGCCAGAGATTTAGCCAATCAGATTAAAATCGGAATGAAATTTTATCCGAATACGACGTTAGAATTGAGGAATCCGTCGAATATGGAAGAGTTAAGTACGTCAGAACGAATATCGGGATATTTTAAAACGGACAAACTTGATGGGTTGATTTGGTATTTAGGAAATCCAGTAGGGACTAATTTGAGACGCACAAAAACGGTGAGTTTTACCTAACTTTTTGTGTATTTTATTTCAATTTTGTTTTTATCTTTAAGGATGATTATATGGCGTTAATAATTCAAAATGGCTATCCTGTGTTAAAACTCGACGTCGGCAACGGCCTCGAACAAGTAATCAATGACAAATTCGTCTCTGACAATACTTGGTATCAATTCATAATCGACCGAACAGGTCACAATGCTAAACTAACAATCCGCGAAGAACTCCCCGGAGGTATTGAAAACACTACCGTAAAAGAAACAACTCTTGAAGGCCCACTATCCGTCTTTAATCTTGATCGCAACAAATCAAAACTTTTCATCGGAAGTTATTCCGACCAATACAATATCCAACCAGACGTCGATGTCCAACCTTTCGAAGGCGAAATCGAAGATTTAATGATTGGTGAAAAACCCATCTCTTTATGGAATTTTAATTATGGATTTGAAAACAATCATGGCGCAATTGAACGCGACAAACTTGTCAATCTTCAACCCAGCACTGGATTCCGATTTAATGGAAATGGATACATTGTTTTAAATGCACGATCTTACACTTTACGCACTAAATCCGATATTCAATTAAGTTTTAAAACTTTTGCAACAGAGGGATTGTTATTTTTAGCAGGAATTAATAAAACTTTCATTTCATTAGAATTAAGAAACGGGAAGATTTTATATCAATATAATTTAGGAGGAAAAACGAAAGTTTGGCATACGAAAAAGAAGTATAATGATGGTCAATGGCATATAATTGAAGCTACAAGACAAGGACCTCATGGCAAGTTTACTGTAGACAATGAAAATATTCAAGATACAACGCCATCTATCGATGGGAATGTATTAGAGTCGATTGAAACGATAGCAATCGGGGGATTTCCCGGTCAACATTCGTTTATTGACGTCAGTCAAACGAAATTTGATGGATGTATTGATCATGTTGTTATTATGGGAAATTTAATCGATTTACGGAATAATATTAAAGCTTACGATGTAATTCCTGGCTGCCCTGCTAAATTTTCACAAATGGTTTCGTTTGACCATAATCCAGGATATGTTGCTTTAAGCCCTGTATCAATAAATAATGACTTTAAAATTAGTTTTAAATTTAAAACTAAAGAAAAAAATGGAATTATTTTCTACAGCACAGATCAACTACGAACTGTCAATATTTCTCTTGCTTTAAGGAATGGACATTTAGTTTTAATTAGTCAAAAAATTGAATTAGTTTCGAAAAATACATTCAATGATAGTGATTGGCATGTTGTTTCTATAATACACAATGAGCGAGAATTACGAATAGATTTCGATGATATCGACCATAGAAAACTGTAAATTGTTCAATTTTTTTTATCAATTGTTTTAAATAATTTTTTGAAGGCTTGATTCATCGCCACCTCCACTATTCTATTTGCATGGGATTTTATACATAGGTGGTGTACCCAGATGGTTGGTTTTTGCTCCTGGTACTATAGCATCCGAAGTACCATTTAAAGGATGTTTGGGTGATTTAACATTGAAAGGGAATGTGATTAATTTTGCAAATAGTACTGATCGGTTTAATGAAATTTTAGGAAAATGTATTTATGATAAGAATTACAAAGCAATTGATAAAATTGATACTGGTAATTATAAGTTTGGCTTGTGGGAATTTAGATTTTAATTAGTTTGGATTTTAGAGCCGAAATTGCCACCTTTGGAACCATTAGAACCGATTACTACCGAACGGTCGGAAGGTGTGGATGTGGAGCGGTATCGAAGTGAATTAAAAAATCTATTTCACTTAAAACAATAAATATGAGTGATATTTTTTAGCGACAACAATCCGAGGCGACGGTGGTTGGGACTATATCAACAATCAAACTGAAGAAGCAACAGAAATCTTAACAACGGCCCCGAAAACTGAAGCTCCTATAGGACGAGCTCCTTCCACTACTAAACCCCTACATGTCGATTCTTGCGCTTTGCCTCTAAATCCACCTCCTAGCAGTCCTGGAGTATACAGATTTGGAGCCCAAAAAGACAGTCGTCTTATTATTGATAAATTACGCGGCAAATACAAAAAAAGCTTCGATTTTGCTTTAGATTTCAAAAGCGATAGCCCTGACGGGATTATTTTCTACATGTCCGATGAATCCCATATACAGTATGTTTCAGTATTTCTACAAAACGGAAAAGTATTGAATTAGAATAGTTTAAAGATTTTATTTATTTATTTAATTTCAGGTTGTTTATACATTCAGCGATGGCCGAGACATTTCAGTTTTGAAAACAGTCGGATCTGAAGATTACAGCGACGATAAATGGCATTTGATGGAATTTGGTAAAGACGAAAAACGCGCGAAATTATTTTTAGATGGAAAACTTGTTGCTGATAAAGCAATACCAACTGTGCAAAAAATTAATATTAAACCGCCAATTTACATAGGCGGTTTGGATCCCGAAAATTATAATTTAATTCAAGGCAATTTGAATATAACAAAGTCGTTTAGTGGATGTATTCGAAATTTAAATATGAATAGTAAACCTTTAGAAAGTCCAAATCAAATTGGAGTCGTTCCATGTTTCGATAAAGTCGAATCGGGAGTTTTCTTCCCGGAATCTGGTGGTTTTGTTCGACTCAAAGAACCACGATTTAAAGTCGGTGATGTTTTTAATGTTAAAATGGATATTAAACCAAGACGAGATTCGGGTGTTTTGATTGCTGTTAATGGTCGAAAAGACTTTTTCGTTTTGGAAATGATTAATGGAGAAATGAGTCTGACGGTTGAGAATGGAAATGGACCGATTCGAGCGGTTTATAATCCACATAAGAAGTTTTATTTTTGTGATGGACAATGGCACAGCATACAAGGTACGACTTTTTTATTGTGCACTCTTGAATTTATAATTTTTTTATTTTATGTATAGCTGTTAAGTCTAAAAATGTGGTAACGCTGTCTGTTGATAAAATCTTCACCGATCCGAATATCGGTGACCATCATTCGGTATCAACAGATACAGGAAGTGCTTTATTCTTGGGCGGTCATCGATATTTATCAACGCCTCGAGCCAAAGGAATAGTAACTAAACTACCCTACGTTGGATGTGTCAAAAATGTCGTTATTAATGAAGAACCAATTGAAATAACAGCTGGAATGGCAGAAGGAGATGTCATTGTTGGAACATGTCCGACTAATTAATTATTCACAAACCAAAGATTATAATCGATTGAATAAATTTATTTTAACACTTTGAATCATTTTCAATCATGCTTTTACTTAAAACAAGTCTTTTAATCCTTCTTCTCGCGTTTGTTAATTCCAGAAACGCAATTGATTTTTTTATTAAAAATAAAATTGTAAAATCTGTAGAAATACACGAATTGGAAGAAATGAAAAATACGTCTGGAAGATGGATTGAATATAAATATGTTTTCAAACAAGAAGTTAATAATTCCGTGTTGAATGCAAATTTAAAAGTTGGGATTTTTACAGAGTGTTATGAGACAATTGCTGATTATAAAATCGAATTTATCAAAAATTTGCAAGAATCTTTAAATATCAATTACGAAGTTACAAAAGTGAGTAATTACTCGAAACTTTTAAACAACGAAATTGACTTAATAATATGTCAACCGCAAATCCTCCATCCGGATTTAATCCAACTCCATCCTATAATAAAAAGCAAGTGAGTTCCATTTTGATATTGATTCAACAAAAATGGAAAATTCCAGTTTAGTATTAATTTTTAAGTCGGACAAAATCCACTTCACTAAAGACATCTTTATTCTAACTTTCGCTGGCTCCTTATGGGTTGTATTTTTCACAATAATGATCATACTTGCCATTTGTCTTCGCATTTCAACTCAAAAATACAAAAAAATCAAACAAAGTGAACCATGGACATGGGTTGAAATCACTCTATGGGCAATCGCAGCTGCTTGTCAGCAGGGTTTGGGTCATACACCCAATGGTTTTGCTAGTTGTTTAATTTTCTTAATGGGCTACTTAATGTCTTATTTATTATATACAGGATTTGCAGCTGCTATAACTTCGGTTTTAGTTGAAAAAATTGGAAGCGAATCGGAGTTATCTCTTGTACGAAAAGACAAACTACATTTAGTCAGTCTCGAATGTAATCGATTTCAAATTAAAAACATACAAACGATTTTTGTAAGTTGAATTTTGGTTATAAAAAAATAATTTTCAATTTTCAGCTTGTAACTGATTTTGTCACAACTCCAAACGAGCTTTTCCAAAATTTGGAAAAAGACAATCGGATTGGAATTGCTCCTCAAATTTATATTTCAGAAAATTTCATAGAATTTCAAACAATGAAATTAGATATTATTTATAGTGACGGATTTTTGATTAAACGACAAAACCCTTGGAGGAAAATTTTAAACAAACAGTAATTATTTTCAATTGAAATTACATAATTTTTATTTATTTTTTCAGCATTGTGAAACTTTACGAAATTGGAATTTTACAACACAATCTGAAGAAAAAATTTCACTTCCAAACAAATAATTATGATACTAAAAGTGGATATTCAAGTGCAGGTCGGGAACATGTCGGTTCAGCTATAATACTCTTCCTAAGTGGAATTTCAACTTGTTTATTATTTTTCGTAGCAGAAATAATATTTTATTTTTACAAACGTATAGAAAGTTAGAAATTATAACACTGGCAGTAAGCACATCAATTCATAACAAAATGCCCAATTCAAAAACATCACGAAAAAAACAATTTTGAATGACTAGGAACAACTTTCGGCATTTCAATTTTTTTCTGAGATCTTTTATAAAAACAGTATTCTAAAAGAAATTGGCAATAGCACCAAATGGTGTTTGATATATATATTATATATATTTTTTTTTTTTGAAAAAATTAAAAAGGAATGTTCTATTCTATACCATGGGCAAAAATCATAACAAGCCCTGGTTCTACCATCATATCTTCACTCATATGGGTGTTATCACACGCCAGTACCAGCACAGCCTGCTTTCCTGGTACTCGTTTACAAACGTAATTTTCATATTGTCGTCTATTATTCTGTCTAGTTTCAAGCGAATTCAAACCGGGGGGCCACCTTCGTTCATGGCAATTTTCCATTAAATCGTCTAAAATATGTGGCGGACAACCCATCTCCGTCAGAGTCCTTCGAATCATTCTCTAAAACCCAAAAATGAAATCAAATCAAATTTCAAAATAAATCCAAACCTGTAGGACTTCATCTGGTGTAGAAATCATACCGCCCCATCGTGTAACTCTAGCTCTTTGTAAATAATTGCTCCATCTAACCACTTCATCTCTTTCCATAGCATCAGCTATAGCTCGCATCGACGGATTTGATATTCGCATAGCTCTCATAAATTCTTTCAACAATTGCATTTCTCGTTTTTGTTCATTAATTAAAAATCTTTGTTCAGTCATTTCTTGTTGAAATTCAGTCAATTTCTGTTGTTGAGTTTGTATTAATGCTCGTAATTCTTTAACACAATTATGATCTTTTAATTCATCTTTTGGAATCACTAAACCGCAACCTTTTTCGCATGGTAAAGGACGTTTAGGATTGTGTTCGCATTCTTCCAAATGAGACGATAACGAATCGAGTTTGAGAATCCGACTGCAGCCGTATTGAGCATTATCACAATTTATACACAGTCTAAAAAAACAACAATAAGTTTTTTTCTTTAATAAAGTATTATACCTTGATAGGAGATTTCGGAGGATTCGTGGAACTGGGCGTAATTGTGCCGAAGTGACTGATTGACGATCGACAGGACATGTCGGTTGGCGAGTTATCCATTCGGTTATACAAGATTTGCAAAAAGCATGTTCACAGACTGGAGCCTGCAAGTACTATTAGTTTGAGGTGAAGACAATTAATTGGGGACTTACCTGAAGAGGATCTTCAAGAACACCGGAACAAATAGGACACACTAATTCTTCGTCAACATCACCTTGAAAACGATTTATATCGAAACCCATTATAATTAAGCCATCAGACAAGTCTCGAGAAGTTTTTTCTTGAAAACTGTAAATTGACACAAATGTCAGCTGTGACAATATGGCTTCTAACATTTAGGAACTTTTATTTTTAAACTAACTATTTATTATTTATTACAAAATTATTAAAATATCCAAATAAGTACAAAATTAAGCTTTAAAATAAAAAAATTAGAAATTTATTAATTTCATTGTAAGAATTATTTCCTGTTGTTATTTTCTCTTACGTTGGCAATTCTACTTACTCTCTTTTTCGCATGGCCGGTCGAGCTGGCGGCCTACAAATACTCAATATATTAAAAAAATCTATTAATTAGTGAGTAAAAATAATCAAAATTCATAATATTTCTTTATTCATTCATTACTACTTTATACTTAATGTTTTTTTTCTATAATTTTTGTAAAAAATTTTAGGTTAGGTGTCACCATATTGAAGTGTCAATATGTCACGTCGAAAAGCAACCGAAGAAACGGACAAATTAACCCGAATTGCTATTGTAAACGCCGACAAATGTAAACCAAAACGTTGTCGTCAAGAATGCAAAAAATCTTGTCCGGTAGTCCGTATGGGTAAACTCTGTATTGAAGTAACCCCCAACAGTCGTATGGCAGCCATCTCCGAAGAACTTTGTATCGGTTGTGGCATTTGCGTAAAAAAATGCCCATTTGAAGCAATCACAATAATCAATCTTCCAAGCAATTTAGAACGAGATACAACTCATCGTTATGGAAAAAACTCATTCAAATTGCATCGTTTACCAATTCCTAGACCTGGTGAAGTTTTAGGTCTTGTTGGAACAAACGGTATTGGAAAATCGACAGCTTTGAAGATTTTAGCTGGAAAACAAAAACCGAATCTTGGGAGATATTCTGATCCTCCAGATTGGACTGAAATTTTAAGTCATTTCCGCGGATCTGAATTGCAGAATTATTTCACCAAAATTTTAGAAGATGATTTAAAAGCATTAATTAAACCGCAATATGTTGATCAAATCCCAAAAGCAGTCAAAGGAACTGTTGGACAGTTATTAGATAAAAAGACAGAAATTAACAATCAGGAAGAAATTTGCGAAATGTTGGATTTATCTCATATTCGAGAACGTGCAATTGATGCTTTATCTGGAGGAGAATTGCAACGTTTTGCTTGTGCTATGGTTTGTATTCAAAACGGCGACATTTTCATGTTTGATGAACCATCTTCGTATTTGGATGTAAAACAAAGATTAAATGCCGCTCAAACTATTCGATCTTTATTACATCCAAGCAAATTCATAATTGTTGTTGAACACGACTTAAGTGTTTTGGATTATCTCTCCGATTTTATTTGTTGTTTATATGGAGTTCCTGGTGCTTATGGTGTAGTAACAATGCCTTTTTCGGTACGTGAAGGAATTAATATTTTCTTAGATGGATTTGTACCAACTGAAAATTTGAGATTTCGTGATGAATCTTTAGTTTTTAAAGTGGCTGAATCAGCTACTGAAGAAGAAGTTAAACGAATGAATCATTACGAATATCCTGCTATGTCAAAAACAATGGGAAATTTTAAATTGAATGTCAAAAAAGGGCAATTTTCAGATTCGGAAATTTTAGTTTTATTAGGGGAAAATGGGACTGGGAAAACTACATTTATAAGAATGTTAGCTGGAAATCTTGAAGCTGATGAAGGATCCGGGGATTTACCTCAATTGCATATTAGTTATAAACCGCAAAAAATCAGTCCGAAATCGCAAGGGTTAGTTCGACAACTTTTACATGAAAAAATTAGAGATGCATATATTCATCCACAGGTTAGTTATTTAAATAAATTAACTGAGGTTTAAAATTTTTTCGTAGTTTATGGCTGATGTGACAAAACCGTTAAAAATTGACGATATAATCGACCAAGAAGTTCAGAATTTATCAGGAGGTGAATTGCAACGTGTTGCTTTAGCTCTATGTTTAGGCAAACCTGCTGATGTTTATTTAATTGATGAACCAAGTGCTTATCTTGATTCAGAGCAGCGTTTAATGGCTGCAAAAGTGATTAAAAGGTGTAAACTCATTATTTTAACAATTTTTCACTAAAATTTGCAAATTTCAGATTTATTCTTCATGCTAAAAAGACAGGATTTGTCGTCGAGCACGATTTTATAATGGCAACGTATTTAGCCGATCGTGTAATTGTTTTTGAAGGAACACCATCAGTCCAAACAACAGCTAATTCTCCACAAACCTTATTAGCAGGAATGAATCGATTTTTGGAACTGTTAGGAATTACATTCCGGCGTGATCCGAATAATTTCAGACCAAGAATAAATAAACAAGAATCGGTTAAAGATGTGGAACAAAAACGATCAGGACAGTATTTCTTTTTGGAAGATTAAAGTTGTTTTTTTATAATTAAATAATAATATATGTGGAAGATTAATAATAAATTGTTTTATTATAAATTTGAGTCCTTCACCTAGTTGTTTGAAAATAATAGAAATCCTGACCTTGAAGTTTGTGAAAAAAATTTGAGTACGCTGGCGCAAGCTTCATTTCCTGCAAGGCAGCAGTTGAAGAGTGTCGAACCGGCTTTCACAAGTTGTAGGTGTGTCCTCAGTTAATCCCGTGCTTTATTCCTCTCTGATAAATATCAGTTGGTAAGATTTTATAAATTTTAACAATTGGCTTTAATCCAGAAAGGTCATTGAAACGGAAATTATTTTTTTCTTTATTAAGAGTTTTTATCGACCGGTTTTTCGAAGAGTGATGACATGAACGTAAAAATAGAACGTAAATTTATCCAAAGTTAATTATAAATACATCCTCAGGGTTCTTTTCCATCTTCTATCAGTTTAGTAATCGTAGGACATATTAGTAATCTTCTTGGAATATGTTATTCATAACTTTTTGATGTTTAACCACTTATTTCAAGCGATGATGTCATTCATTGCAATCAACATTATAATATCGGACCCTCATTCTTTTTCTAGGCCAGTTCTATGTTACACTCTTGGTAGAATCAAAGTTACCTGTTTTCATTCATTGTCGATTGTTTTTGTTCTAGTCACACGATTTTCACGCCAAAATGAGCCAACAACAGTACTATCCATTCAAGGTAAGTTTTTTATTTCACTTCCTTTGAATTATTTACAATAATCAATACATTTTTGGCACTTTTCCAGTGGATTTTTCCGAAATTTCCGTAAACAAAAGATTATCTGATTGTTGCTAGGGGCGTTGCTATGCACAAAACAACCGAAAAAATGTAATTTTCGCGGTTTTTATTGAGGAAAAACACCATTTCCCGTTGCTTTTTAGACTAAAATTATTAATTATTATCAAAATTTGATAATTGTTGAGTAGGTGAAACCACTTCCACTTTCCTGACAAAAATTTAGATAAATTATGAAATTAATTATCCTACTTGCATTAATTAGTTAATTTAACCGTAGTTAAGCTTGTTTTAATACACTTTTGGAAAATTTACAACTTCACTTTAAAAAATTACAAAACAATTGAATTGTTTGTCGTTGCTAGAGTCGCAAAACAAAATAGTTTTGCGTTTGTAATGTCAACTATGAAATTAATTCAAATAATAAAACATTTTTTATTATTATTTTTAATAAAAATAACCTGTGATTAGGTTTTTAATACTTTTTTTTTTATTTAAGTTGTTGAATTTTTAAAAATCGAAGTGTTTATGGAGGTCATATTCGCGAAAAAATGACAGTTGTTTCAATTACCAAAATGTCGATTTTTGTGAAATTAAAATAAGAAAAAATGTGTTTTATTATTATTTTTGGCTAAAATAACACTTGATAAGGTAAGATTATCATTTTTTAAAGCTTTAAGTATAAATAATTGAAGTTGGAAACATAAAATATTGCATCGATTGGAAAATCGAAATCCTCATTATCCTTAGCCGGAAAATCAACATTTAATATAGATATTTATAAATTTAATGCAAAAATTTTAATTTTGTGAAAATTACATAACAATTGAATTGTTTGTCGTTGCCATGGCAAGTGACAGTTACAAATTCAAACGTCAAAATCATCTCTGCTCAAAATGTTGATTTTTGTGACATTTAAATTGAGAAAAAATGAGTTTTATTGAAATTTTCTACGAAAATAAGTGTTGATAAAGTAAGATTATCATTAAAGTCCAGTAAATATTAATTTGGAAACATAAATTAGTGCTTGAAAAATCGACATCTTCATTATCCTTGACCAGGACAATCAATATTTAATAAAAATAATTGTAATTTCGTTGCATTAAGTTTATTATAATTTAATTGTGTGTTTATCTGGTTGTTAAGTACAACAGACGCCGTCTATGCCTTGACGAGTCATTTGTTTTCAAATAGTTTAATTATTGATAATAAATAATTAATGAAATTGCGTTAAAACGTAAGAATCGATTCACTTGAAGGTGTGTCTAATCTAAAAAAAGGCGTGTTTTATCTAATTTTAGTGAAAAAACCTTGAAACTGTAAAATTACTACTAATTGTTTAAATTTGTTCTAGTGCACTCCAACAGTTTATCCAGCTGAACCTTTCGATCCAGTTGAAGATGCAGCAACTTTAAAAAAAGCAATGAAAGGATTTGGTGCTGATGAAAAAATTATTATTGATGTATTAGCACGTCGTGGTATTGTTCAAAGACTTGAAATAGCTGAAACTTTTAAAACATCCTATGGAAAAGATTTGATATCTGAATTGAAAAAAGAACTTGGTGGTAAATTTGAAGATGTTATTGTTGCACTGATGACACCATTACCACAATTCTATGCCAAAGAATTACATGATGCTGTTGCTGGAGCTGGTACTGATGAAGAAGCTATTATTGAAATTTTATGTACTTTATCGAATTATGGAATTCGGACTATAGCTCAGTTCTATGAGAATAGTAAATGAAATTGAAAATTTTTTGATAGTTTTTATTAATAATTTTGTTATTTTTTAGTGTATGGTAGATCTCTTGAATCTGATTTGAAAGGTGATACTTCAGGTCATTTTAAACGATTGTTAGTATCACTTTGTCAAGCAAATCGTGATGAAAATCAAGGTGTTAATGAAGCACAAGCTACTGCCGATGCTGAAGCTTTAATATCAGCTGGTGAAGGTAAATGGGGGACTGAAGAATCGCAATTTAATTCGATTTTAATTACAAGAAGTTATCAACAACTTAGAGCTACGTTTGCTGAATATGAACGATTGGCAGGACATGATATTGAAACTGCAATTAAGAAGGAATTTTCGGGGAGTATTCAAAAAGGATTACTTGGAATTGGTATTTTTCTCAAGTCTCAAAAATATGAATATCTTTTTTTTTTTTTAACTTCAGTGAAATGTGTCAAAAGCAAAGTTGGATACTTCGCTGAACGTTTGCACGACAGTATGGCTGGAATTGGGACCAATGATAAAACATTAATTCGTATAATTGTATCAAGATCTGAAATCGATTTGGCTGATATAAAACAAGCGTTTTTGGATAAATATGGAAAAACACTAGAAAGTTGGATTTCTGTAAGCTTAATTATTTTATACTTTTTAATACTAACACATTCATACTATTTACTAACAGGGTGTTTTGTTTTTATAACGCTTTTATTTGCATGAGCTTCATTAGTGACAATTTCTGTAATTTCCAGGGCGACACTTCCGGCGATTACAAGAGAGTCCTTCTGGCCCTCGTTGACTAATCCACCTTCTACTTGTAAAAACGCACCATTATTTATAAAAAGCTTCATTTATATACTGCCATTTACTCACCAAAAAACAACAACAAAGAACAATGTTAAAATAATTGTTATTATATTACAGGATGATTTCAGTGGAGAATTCAAGTATTTATTGAAAACATTAGCGGCTCAGGATTGAAGATTTTATAAAAAAAAATTATAGCTTATTATTAGTTTAGTGGCCTTAAAAAATCTCAGAGCTTTTATATTTGTAATAATGTTAAAATTTATATTTATTAATTAGGATTGGGTTAGGGGAATTTATTCATTAAATATAAATGTGCTTAAATGGTGCTTAAAATTAAAACTATATTTAAAATACTGTTTGTTAACAATTATAAATAAATAAAGTTTTTAGATTATAACAATCAAACCAGGTACGTAATCGATGCTGACCTTTGAATAGGTCATACCTGGTTATAAAAAAAAAGAGACAACCATTTCTAACAATTTACGCTTCATTATCGTCCTGTCGTCTTATCATATGGAAATATCGGGTGGTTCGTTTACGTCCCATGTTGCATATCTTAAAATGACAGAGTGTGAGATCTGCAACAAATGTTAACACCTACAGAATTTATACCACTTTATTCCTAAAATAAACTCAACTTTTAAAAATATTTACAGCCATATAGGGTGTTAAATTGGAAATAACATTTTTTTAATAAAAAAATTACAATTTTAAAAATCATCCAGATTTCTGTAGCAATTTGATATTCGATCAAAAAAAATTTACTTTACAGAAATTTGATATTTGAAACATTAAAAAGCAGATTTCTATGAAAAATTGGTTGTTGATCAAAATTCAAATATTTCGGTTAAAACAAAGCATCCTGTGAAGTTGTTAATATCAAAAACAGTTTAGTTTTCAAATTTCAATATTACAATAATGGCTCACTCTGTATAAAATCAATAAAATTCAAAATAACGAATTACATAAAGTGTTTATGTAAGTTATTAAACGGAATAAACACCAACGCAATTATTTTCGAAATTTTTTTCTACTTACAACTAATATATCTCTTATTTCTTTGCCTCTGCATTGTTTTGACTAAAAAATAAGCCAATTTTGGACTATCGTAATGCATCATTAAATCTTGACCATTCTAAAAAAAAATCCCCATTTAGAAAATAATAATAAAATTGATAAAAAAAATTACTTACAGAAATAGAGACATAACTTTTATACATTTGATCAAAATCCAAATCTTTATTAATAATTTCGGGCACAGGTAAAGCGCAACAAATTTTTTCACCGAAGAATCCTCCGAAAATTCCCGTCACCAAAATCACTTGTAAAGAAATTCGCATTTCAAACTAAACCCGAAAAAAATTGTCTTTTGAAATAATTCACTTTTTTTTTTAAGTAAAACCTCGGATGTCTGAAAACTAAACGAGCGATTAATTTTTGTCGAACATTTATATATAAGTTATCCCCTCTTACCTCACCAACACTTAAGAAAACTCCGCACTAGATTCGCACACAGTCTCATTCAAAGTTTGCACATTTCGACTATGAATGGAATCACGTTGTTTAATGCTTAATTTACAACCCTTTAATGGTTGATCCACGCGAAATGCACACTTGTTTTAATATTTTTGCAATTTGAAATGTTTAGCATAATTTGCGTTTTTTAAATGCAATCTAATGGTTCTAAGTAATATTTAATTGTTACAATTACGTAATATTTTATTTAGATTTGAAATTTAGAGACCTGATCTCGACTAGACTTCATTTTACTTTTAAATTAGTGTCGTCTGACTTTGAAAATTTCATAAAATTCTATTATTTGTTGAGTTGGAGTTTGACACTTTGAAGTTTTTATATTTGATAAATAATAAAAAAATATATACAGGGGACTGATTTTACGCTCTTGATTGATTAATACATTTTTTTCGTGACTCACTCTTTATAGCTAATTAACCAATTTCACTTTTTTTCTCTAAAAAATATTATTAATTCAAAATGACGAAATTTTCTCGAAAAAAATACAAACCTGTAGCTTTCTCCCATAAACTAGTTTATCCAAAATTTTAGACCACCTGTAAATAGAAAATCGCATGATTTTATAATTTAATATTACAGACAACAATAAATAAATATAAAGTTAATGAACTTAATCATTAAATTTATTTTATTTCAAAGAAAATAAATAATGAAGAAAAAAAATTTGCAAATTTTAATTTCCAGTCAGTCTGCTTGACGCCTGACGCAATCCTATCCTTAGATTATTTATGAACTTTAATAAAATGTAAATTACTTTTCACGTATTTAAATCATTGATCAATTAACACACCTGTTTTGTTGCACCAAGGAAATGTAGTTTGCATTTTTATTAATGAATCACACAAAATAAACTATTTTTTATTAATATAAAAACAGGAAAAAAAAATTACTCAATCTCGATGGTATTTTTAAGTATATAAAATGCAACAACTTTAATTACTTTTCACGGTAAAAATTTTATGTAACTTATACCGATTTACGTCAATTTTCTTAAATAAATGTTTATATAGTTTGAATTTCTTCGCAGACTGCGAGTATACGCAGTTTAATGGCCTTGATGCAATAGAACCCAAACACACCAGAAAAATCTCACAAAAAAAAAAAAAGAAGAAAATCTTCATTCACGCTCACCTTAACCTCGCTCATTAATTACAACAGTTAACTATTAAATCTAGATGACTTTTGAGGTCATTTCTAACATCTCAAAGACTTTGAAGACTCGAAATTTCCATTTCCTTGAAACATGCTCCTCTCGAAAAGAAATTTTAATTGGCATCAGGTATTCCCAATCTTGGCTTGGAAATTCTAACAACAGCAAAAAAAATAGATGAGATTGAAAAAACTGTAGATTTGTTTATATTGCGTCATTTTATTCTATCTGGAAAACGCAAAATAATTGTCACTGACCTGTACACAAATAGTTCTAATTGTTCAATATTTACTTAAATAAAAAATTGAATAAACGACATTGCGGAAAATGAATGAAATGTCTGCAATATGCGACCTTCTCTCGATATTCGAATGTTACTGGAACACGAACGCAGACTAATTAAATCATATTTTAACAAAATCATGGGCAATTTTTGACATTTATTGATACTTTTCTCTACATTTTCCGGTTTTACCATTATTCTGATTAAAATTAAATCGAAAGATAAATAAATTCAATTCCTGACGCTTAAAACAAATAAACCGCAATTTTACAACCCTCGTTATGTTTTTTTACAAAATTCCCAATTACGTAAAATTTTTATTGTCTTTTGTTGAATTATTTTAATCTTGGGGGAAAACACAAGTGTTTTTTTAAATTAGTTATGTAACTATATTCCGTTGTTATGGAAATAATAATAAATGTTCAGTCATCTCCATAACAACTTAAAATTTGACCATAGGCAATCATACGTTGCTGTGCTGATAACAAAATAAATTTAAAAATATAGATCCAAGTTGACTGGAAAATCTCATGTGAATCCCTTAGATTCTCTATAGAGCAACAAAATTATGTCTGCTTTGATGAGGTCAAATAGACGAGTTCTTGAGTTGGAATTCCCTCTTTCATTGAACCACACTGTAAACATAAGTAGATTTTTTTTA
This sequence comes from Latheticus oryzae, assembly GCA_030157265.1. NCBI lineage: Eukaryota > Metazoa > Arthropoda > Insecta > Coleoptera > Tenebrionidae > Latheticus > Latheticus oryzae. The sequence goes on along the minus strand of CM058048.1, from coordinate 27,680,160 downwards.
TGAATTCAATCATGTTAAACAATTAAATGAAAGGTTATTGCCTCCAATGCAATCGATTGAAGAAAATTCATGTAGGAAAAAAAAAAAATAAGGTGTGGAATTTTAATAAAACGCCAATTCTTATCAAGACAGCCTCAGACGTAAATTAGAAAAACCGTTAGGTAAAGTAATTAAGTTCCATAAATTTTTTTTTCTGCAAAAAGTAACCCTTTCAAATTTGCATATTTGTTGATAAATGTCACGTGGGTATGCGTTGCGTTTTCCAAGAATATACCTATATAGTGGTAAATATTCCAATAATTAATAGACTTTAATCTGTTTGAACCAATTAACTTGGTTGTTGATTGTTTGTCGTTGCTAAGGAAATCTAACAGTTTTTAAAATGTCACCTGTAATTCATTTTTGTAACGGCGGCGGCGCGCATCCCTTTCCCGGTCGATAGCCGCCTCCGCCCGTCAGTCCGCACGTGCCGTCCTCGCGATCCAAACGCGCGTCTCAACCATGGCTCACGATGTTAAACACTGGTGATTCAGTGCCGCGTCTTCGGCGCCAGCACGGCCTCCAACTGCCACTCCATCCTTTGCAGGTGTCTGGCTGGCTGGCACTTGCCGTCCTATCAGCTGGTGCTTTTTTAGTTCTCGTACCGGCGTTACCGTCTCACGCGCAACCCGCCGCCCTTGCCGCTCTCGCCGCTTTATTACCACTCCATTTAGCAGCACACCTTGCCGCCGCCCTTCTTGATCCTGCTGAACCGGCGCTGCGGACCCGGCGGCCGGAGCCTGTGCCTCCATTAGATCGTACAAAACACGCACACGTTATTGAAGAAGGCCGTTGTCATCTTTGTGGAATTCGGACTAGTGGTCCTAGAACGAAGCATTGCAGTGCGTGCAACAAGTGCGTACAGCACTTTGACCACCACTGCAAGTGGCTGAATCATTGCGTCGGTGGACGCAATTACGCGCCGTTTCTCATGTGCGTCTCGACGGCGGTGGCGGCTGCAGCGCTTGTCGCTATTCTTGCCATTGCGGAATTGGCTCTGCATCATTCGCATTGGCTCGACACCGATAAGCTACAAGTAAAATGAGCTTTTATTTGCCTAAGGTTCATATAACTCACTTGTTTTCTCTAGGGACTTCTTACAGCGGAAAACTCGACTGTAGCTCCGCACACTTCTTCGCTCCCGACCAGTGATGCCGCCTTCCTTGCCGTTGTGGCAGCCTTAGGCATTCTTGCCGCTATCACTGCCGGGCTTCTTCTCCATCTTTGCTTCTTCCACATCTACATCTCTTTCTTAGGTCTCACAACTTATGAATATATCCGCCAACAAAGAACAACTCAGAACCATACACCTTCACAACAAGTAGTTGAAGACTCGTCCAGTTCCAATCTTAGACATCGTCCTATTAACTTACATTGTGACAGTCGGACTCGGACAACGTTAGTTACTTGCACAGTCTTAGAAGAAACCTTTTCTGGATGTGGTGTGGAACCAACGCCAACGCCTCCAACAACACCACAAGATTGTCAAGTTTGTGTGGTCAATTCAGTCGCACCAGAATTACCACCACGTCCATCAAAAAAACTCAAAACCAAATGGAATTGTTGCTTAGCAGTCCCTGATAGTCCAGATAGCCCCAACGAACCAAGATGCTTGATGAATATCTGCAAACACAAAATGAAGAGTAAAATCGAAGGGAGGACGCACGGACATTGGTCCAGTGCCAAATTAAGAGTGTTTTTTAGAGTTTTAGGTAATTTTACCTCAATTTAATTTTTTTCCAACTTATTTCAATATAGCGCATGTTCCAAACTGTGGAAAAAAAATCCAACCAATCAGGACGTGCATTATTACAACTAGAAAATTTCAAAAAAATTCAGTTGTTTTAATATTTTCACCTTAAAACTGGTAATATTCAAAATAACACTGAAGTTTCAACTAATTTTATCCCAATTTTGTGTTTTTGTGATTTTCTACAATGTGGTATTCGTTTATTCGAACTTGAAAAATCTTAACCTATTTTGGAAAATTTGAAAACTTATCTTTACTTAAAAACTGGTAATAATCTATAACTCAAATTTAGTTATTATTATACAACTTCAAAAGTAATTTTGTCTCAATTGGAAGCTTTTTGTGGTTTTCTCTAAAATGGTGCACGCTTAAAACTGTGAAAAAATTCAACCAATCAGAGCACGTATACCCTAACAACGCCATAGCAACGTTAAAAATGTTCAAACTTTGTTAACCTAAAAATTAGTAAAGTTTAATATTTTGAATTAATGATAATTAAATTTGTTTTAGGTAATTTAGGTCAGAATCGTCGGCGTTCGCAATCATCTCCTTCGTTAGTTCGAAACAACCAAGTGGTGCCTGTAAACGACTCATCATCGAATAATGCTGCTCCCGTTCAAACAGTTGATAATTTAGTGCCAGTGCCGTGTTATCCCGACGTAACACGTCGAGCTAATACATTACCAGCATTACCAAATCCACCACGAAGACGTTTAGTTAGTGAAATGGAATTGGCTAATGCTCTTACGTTACTCCAACAACAACAACAGCGTTGTACTAGACGTCCAATTTCGTCGCAATATCGTAGAAGAAGACGTAGTGTTGTACATAGACCCAAAACGCCAGCCTTATCTCCAATTAGAGAAAGTGGTTTATCGAATCCGGCGTCTCCGTCCCATCAGAATTGTACTGTAGCTGCTATAAGTGGCTCGTGCACGCGTCCATTTTAATCAAACTTTCAATCAACATATCAGGAAAGACTGAAAAATAATTTGTTTACATTTAAAATACAATACTCTTAGGATTTATCTAATTTAATTACTTCAAATAGTGTAAATTTGATAAATATTTGAGTACTTGTTAATTGGTGGCTAAAAGTTTTGAAAATTGCGATGTTGATTGAAAGAGGAATTATTTTTTATTCGATTTGTTGGGTTTTCAAATGAATTATTAATGTTTCTAAGTGTGCTTCATGCAAATGTTTGTTAATAAATCATTATATTTCTTATAATATTTCTTCGGATACCTTTTCAGATTATTGATTTTTTATAATTATAAACAAAAGAAAGAACAAGGAGAATATGACGTCTACTATTAATTCAGTAAGTATGATCAATTTCAATTCTAAAAATGGTATTTTTCAGGAACACATTGAACCCATAAAAAGGAATAATAAAAAACTTCTTGTTAAAGCAGCAATTCCCTATTCAAATTTATGCAATCCAGTGAAAAATGTATGGAATTTGTCATAATCTCATTGTTCAATGTGCATATTTTATAAATTAACAAATTAAACACAAAAATGACGTAAGAAAACAAACAGAAAAATCAACTGCGAAATATGCTCTAACCTTGCATTTTATCATGAACAAATATAACAATAACTGTTGACTTGAAAATTAATCCTTTCAGCCCTTGTTTCAAAAAGCGCGCTTCTATTTTGACACTAATGACAGTTAAGGTTATGTTACAAAAACATGGAATTTTGGCGAGACTGTTTAGGAGCCCCAACAAAAATTGTCGCTCCGATGGTAGATGCAAGTGAATTAGCTTGGAGATTGTTAAGTCGAAAATATGGAGCACAGTTGTGTTATACACCAATGTTACATAGTGCGATTTTTATCAAAGATGCGAAATATCGAACTGAAGCGTTAACATCATGCGATGAAGATAAACCTCTAATTGTACAGTTTTGTGGAAATGATCCAAAAATAATGTTAGAAGCGGCATTATTAGCGCAAGATCACTGCAGTGCTATTGATATTAATTTAGGCTGTCCTCAAGCTATAGCTAAACGGGGACATTATGGGGCGTTCTTGCAAGACGAATGGGATTTATTATATGAAATAGGTAATAATATTTTTATCGATTAAAGTGCGTGAAATTGTTATTATATTTTAGTTAGTTTATTGAGTCGAAATTTGAAAATCCCAGTGACTTGTAAAGTTAGACGGTTTGAAAGTGTGGAGAAGACTATAAAATACGCTCAGATGTTAGTATCAGCAGGTTGTAAAATGTTAACAGTCCATGGTAGAACAAGAGAACAGAAAGGACCATTAACTGGACTTGCAGATTGGAGTTACGTTAAAGCAGTCAAGGATTCTGTCAATATTCCTGTGATATCCAACGGGAATATTCAGTGTATGGAAGATGTGGATAGATGTCTGGAAGAAACAGGAGCAGTTGGAGTAATGACAGCTGAAGGCAATTTATACAACCCCGCGATTTTTATGCATCAAAATCCGCCAGCTTGGATTCCAGCTTTGGAATATTTAAATCTTGTCGATAAATACCCATGTCCTATGTCGTACATCCGCGGACATTTATTCAAATTATTCCATCATGTGTGAGATTTTTTTATAAAAATTTAAATCCAAATGAAATAATCAAATTTCAGTTTATCAATTCCTGAAAATAATAATTTAAGAATGAAATTGGGAGCTGCAAATACTATGAACGAATTCCGACGGATTACTAATGTAATTAAAGATATTTATGAACCATATCATAATGGGATAAAACCATGGGATAAAAATACAGAAGATTGTAGTTTGAATTTAATTTTACCACCATGGTTATGTCAACCATATATTCGAGTATCACTTGATGAACATATTAAAAGAGTTGAAGAAAATTCGAAAATTGAAACGAAAAGACATTATGAAGATAATGAAGGGAATCAAATCAGTCGGAAGAGAATGAAGAAATTGCGAAGAATTAGTCGAAGACCACAAAAAGCAGACTCTTGTTGTAGAAGAAAAGAAGATTTAGTTAAATGTAACAATTGTGATAATCCTTTGGTTGGTTTGTCATTTATTTTCATTTTTGAGATTAATTGTTTGATTTTAGGGGTCGAAGTGTCTCTATCAACTTTGTAAAAAATGTTGCAAGGATAAATGTTATTTGGAGAATTTAGATTGTCTAGGACATCGAGTTTTAGTTAAAACACGCCGTGAAATTGCTAAATTTCATGCAAATAAAAAGATTATTGATGTAAATTAAAAAAATAATTTAAAGTTGGCGCCATTCTTTCTGTAAAATTTTGAACTCTGGTGAAGTTATCCACATATATATTTAGCTAGCTTGATGCAAAGTCCAGTCAGCCAACAAAATAATACTTATAAATATACTTAAAAATGAAACAAAAAATTGCATATTTTTATAAAAAATAAAAAAATTGAAAAATTTTCATAAAAAATGTCACAAAAAATTCTCATTTTCATAAAAAAAGTGACAAAAAATTACAGATTTCTATAAAAAAGGTCACAAAAAATTTAATAATGCAACAAAAAAAATCGCATATTTTTATAAAAAATGTCACAAAAAATTGAAAATTTTCATAAAAAATGGCACAAAAAATTTCTCATTTTCATAAAAAAAGTGACAAAAAATTACAGATTTCTATAAAAAAGGTCACAAAAAATTTAACAATGCAACAAAAAAATCGCATATTTTTATAAAAAATGTCAAAAAAAATTCTCATTTTCATAAAAAAAGTGACAAAAAATTACAGATTTCTATAAAAAAGGTCACAAAAAATTTAATAATGCAACAAAAAATCGCATATTTTTATAAAAAATGTCACAAAAAATTTCTCATTTTCATAAAAAAAGTGACAAAAAATTACAGATTTCTATAAAAAAGGTCACAAAAAATTTAATAATGCAACAAAAAAATCGCATATTTTTATAAAAAATGTCACAAAAAATTGAAAATTTTCATTAAAAATGGCACAAAAAATTTCTCATTTTCATAAAAAAAGTGACAAAAAATTACAGATTTCTATAAAAAAGGTCACAAAAAATTTAACAATGCAACAAAAAATCGCATATTTTTATAAAAAATGTCAAAAAAAATTCTCATTTTCATAAAAAAAGTGACAAAAAATTACAGATTTCTATAAAAAAGGTCACAAAAAATTTAATAATGCAACAAAAAATCGCATATTTTTATAAAAAATGTCACAAAAAATTGAAAATTTTCATAAAAAATGGCACAAAAAATTTCTCATTTTCATAAAAAAAGTGACAAAAAAGTACAGATTTCTATAAAAAAGGTCACAAAAAATTTAATAATGCAACAAAAAATCGCATATTTTTATAAAAAATGTCAAAAAAAAATCTCATTTTCATAAAAAATGTCACAAAAAATTCTCATTTTCATAAAAAAAGTGACAAAAAATTACAGATTTCTATAAAAAAGGTCACAAAAAATTTAATAATGTAACAAAAAATCGCATATTTTTATAAAAAATGTCAAAAAAAATTCTCATTTTCATAAAAAATGTCACAAAAAATTCTCACTTTCATAAAAAAAGTGACAAAAAATTACAGATTTCTATAAAAAAGGTCACAAAAAATTTAATAATGCAACAAAAAATCGCATATTTTTATAAAAAATGTCACAAAAAATTTCTCATTTTCATAAAAAAAGTGACAAAAAATTACAGATTTCTATAAAAAAGGTCACAAAAAATTTAATAATGCAACAAAAAAATCGCATATTTTTATAAAAAATGTCACAAAAAATTGAAAATTTTCATTAAAAATGGCACAAAAAATTTCTCATTTTCATAAAAAAAGTGACAAAAAATTACAGATTTCTATAAAAAAGGTCACAAAAAATTTAACAATGCAACAAAAAATCGCATATTTTTATAAAAAATGTCAAAAAAAATTCTCATTTTCATAAAAAAAGTGACAAAAAATTACAGATTTCTATAAAAAAGGTCACAAAAAATTTAATAATGCAACAAAAAATCGCATATTTTTATAAAAAATGTCACAAAAAATTGAAAATTTTCATAAAAAATGGCACAAAAAATTTCTCATTTTCATAAAAAAAGTGACAAAAAAGTACAGATTTCTATAAAAAAGGTCACAAAAAATTTAATAATGCAACAAAAAATCGCATATTTTTATAAAAAATGTCAAAAAAAATTCTCATTTTCATAAAAAATGTCACAAAAAATTCTCATTTTCATAAAAAAAGTGACAAAAAATTACAGATTTCTATAAAAAAGGTCACAAAAAATTTAATAATGTAACAAAAAATCGCATATTTTTATAAAAAATGTCAAAAAAAATTCTCATTTTCATAAAAAATGTCACAAAAAATTCTCACTTTCATAAAAAAAGTGACAAAAAATTACAGATTTCTATAAAAAAGGTCACAAAAAATTTAATAATGCAACAAAAAATCGCATATTTTTATAAAAAATGTCACAAAAAATTGAACATTTTCATAAAAAAAGTGACAAAAAATTACAGATTTCTATAAAAAAGGTCACAAAAAATTTAATAATGCAACAAAAAATCGCATATTTTTATAAAAAATGTCACAAAAAATTTCTCATTTTCATAAAAAAAGTGACAAAAAATTACAGATTTCTATAAAAAAGGTCACAAAAAATTTAACAATGCAACAAAAAATCGCATATTTTTATAAAAAATGTCAAAAAAAATTGAACATTTTCATAAAAAAAGTGACAAAAAATTACAGATTTCTATAAAAAAGGTCACAAAAAATTTAATAATGCAACAAAAAATCGCATATTTTTATAAAAAATGTCACAAAAAATTGAACATTTTCATAAAAAAAGTGACAAAAAATTACAGATTTCTATAAAAAAGGTCACAAAAAATTTAATAATGCAACAAAAAATCGCATATTTTTATAAAAAATGTCACAAAAAATTGAACATTTTCATAAAAAAAGTGACAAAAAATTACAGATTTCTATAAAAAAGGTCACAAAAAATTTAATAATGCAACAAAAAATCGCATATTTTTATAAAAAATGTCACAAAAAATTGAAAATTTTCATAAAAAATGTCACAAAAAATTCTCATTTTCATAAAAAAAGTGACAAAAAATTACAGATTTCTATAAAAAAGGTCACAAAAAATTTAATAATGCAACAAAAAATTGCATATTTTTATAAAAAATGTCACAAAAAATTTCTCATTTTCATAAAAAAAGTGACAAAAAATTACAGATTTCTATAAAAAAGGTCACAAAAAATTTAACAATGCAACAAAAAATCGCATATTTTTATAAAAAATGTCAAAAAAAATTCTCATTTTCATAAAAAAAGTGACAAAAAATTACAGATTTCTATAAAAAAGGTCACAAAAAATTTAATAATGCAACAAAAAATCGCATATTTTTATAAAAAATGTCAAAAAAAATTCTCATTTTCATAAAAAAAGTGACAAAAAATTACAGATTTCTATAAAAAAGGTCACAAAAAATTTAATAATGCAACAAAAAATCGCATATTTTTATAAAAAATGTCACAAAAAATTGAAAATTTTCATAAAAAATGGCACAATAAATTTCTCATTTTCATAAAAAAAGTGACAAAAAAGTACAGATTTCTATAAAAAAGGTCACAAAAAATTTAATAATGCAACAAAAAATCGCATATTTTTATAAAAAATGTCAAAAAAATTCTCATTTTCATAAAAAATGTCACAAAAAATTCTCATTTTCATAAAAAAAGTGACAAAAAATTACAGATTTCTATAAAAAAGGTCACAAAAAATTTAATAATGTAACAAAAAATCGCATATTTTTATAAAAAATGTCAAAAAAAATTCTCATTTTCATAAAAAATGTCACAAAAAATTCTCACTTTCATAAAAAAAGTGACAAAAAATTACAGATTTCTATAAAAAAGGTCACAAAAAATTTAATAATGCAACAAAAAATCGCATATTTTTATAAAAAATGTCACAAAAAATTGAACATTTTCATAAAAAAAGTGACAAAAAATTACAGATTTCTATAAAAAAGGTCACAAAAAATTTAACAATGCAACAAAAAATCGCATATTTTTATAAAAAATGTCAAAAAAAATTGAACATTTTCATAAAAAAAGTGACAAAAAATTACAGATTTCTATAAAAAAGGTCACAAAAAATTTAATAATGCAACAAAAAATCGCATATTTTTATAAAAAATGTCACAAAAAATTGAACATTTTCATAAAAAAAGTGACAAAAAATTACAGATTTCTATAAAAAAGGTCACAAAAAATTTAATAATGCAACAAAAAATCGCATATTTTTATAAAAAATGTCACAAAAAATTGAACATTTTCATAAAAAAAGTGACAAAAAATTACAGATTTCTATAAAAAAGGTCACAAAAAATTTAATAATGCAACAAAAAATCGCATATTTTTATAAAAAATGTCACAAAAAATTGAAAATTTTCATAAAAAATGTCACAAAAAATTACAGATTTCTATAAAAAAGGTCACAAAAAATTTAACAATGCAACAAAAAATCGCATATTTTTATAAAAAATGTCAAAAAAAATTCTCATTTTCATAAAAAATGTCACAAAAAATTCTCATTTTCATAAAAAAAGTGACAAAAAATTACAGATTTCTATAAAAAAGGTCACAAAAAATTTAATAATGCAACAAAAAATCGCATATTTTTATAAAAAATGTCAAAAAAAATTCTCATTTTCATAAAAAATGTCACAAAAAATTCTCATTTTCATAAAAAAAGTGACAAAAAATTACAGATTTCTATAAAAAAGGTCACAAAAAATTATAGATTTCTATAAAAGAGGTAACAAATGTTTGAACGTTTTCATCAAAAAAGTTACCAAAAAATTGTAGACTTCTATAAAAAATACAAATTCCTAAATAAAATAACATTTGACGCCTGTTATAATAAATAATTTTTATCATCGAGTATTATTTTGCTGGGCGACTGTATTCTGCATCAGACTAGCCGGATAGTAATCGATAACTTCACACCTTTAAATTTTTATAACCTAACCTCAAATTCAAGTCAACACAAATACCTTTGTTTTTCTAATCAATAAGTAAAAAGTTGGTCGATATAATTTATAGTCTTTTCTGGAAATCCAAATAAATCAAATTTGGCGCTTCTTTTATGACATTTGTCAATTTTACTCAACTTAACCTGCACATTGTTTACAAAGTTCCAAAATGATGAAAGTCTTCAAAGCGCCCGTTCGAGGCTCCAGCCGCCTCAAAGACGAGCGCCGCATAATCGACGAAACACAACGCAAACGTCGCCACCGCAAAATAATGGAACTTTTGGAATCCGACAACTATCAAGACGACCCTCATGCTGATCTCGTAATGAGTAAAAAAGTGCCAAAATTCGAAGACAATCTCGAACAACGATCGACACGAACAAAGAAACGCGAACGAACAGCCGAATACTATCAAACCAAATTTCGCAAAAATTTCCAGCAATTGGTTGAGGAAGATCGGATTGAGGCTGATTTGACAGGTCGTGTGTCTTATATGGATGTAGCAGCTGAAGAATCGACATTACCTCCAAGGCATTTTTGTGCTGTTTGTGGCTTTTTCGGACATTATTCGTGTGTGCAATGCGGGACTAGATATTGTAGTATTAAGTGTATGGAGACGCATATGGATACAAGATGTTTGAAATGGACTGTTTAGCTGAATAAAAACTAATTTATAACTTTGTTAATTCAACTAAATAACCAATTTATTTCCTATAGAATCCATCAACAAGCTTCTCAAGAATCTTGAGCAAAAGCTATCGGGCATTTCCCCGCTTTACAAATCTTATAATCTTATGAATATATGCGCCAAAAATTCCAGTCTTGACATAATAATTAATTTACATTGTGACAGTGTTTTAGAAGAAACCAAATGGAATTGTTGCTTAGTAGTCCCAATGAGCCAAGATACTTGATGAATATGTGCAAACATAAAATAAACAGTAAAATTGCATTACCTTAGTAACGCCATAGCAACGTTGGAATTTTTCAAACATTTTTAACCTAAAAATTGGTAATGTTTATAATGATAATTAAATTTGTTTTAGGTAATTTAGGTCAGAATGTTGCCTGTAAG